>JAGDQP010002898.1:769-51123 GCA_022664845.1 Lepisma saccharinum
TTTAAGTCTGGACTGGACGACGGCCATTCTTCGGTGGTGATGAACGCAATGTTGTTGTGAGAAAACCACTCCTGAGTCCATTTCGCCGTGTGAGCTGGTGCTGAGTCATGTTGGAACACCGAGGGCTTATTTTTTAACAGAGTGTTGCCAAGAGGTTTCACCACCTTGTCGAGAATGTCCTCCTGGTACACTTTGACACCTGTTTTGACACCTTTTTGGCAAAAATGGACTTCAGTGGGGCCCCAGTACGAGACACCCAGCCAAACAATCACTGATGCGGGGTGATGACCTCGCTGGACTCAGGGAACTTGTTCACGTGCTGTAGCACTGATTGTTGCATACACTCTATCATTCTGGTGGTTGAGGTGTTCTTCAACAGGGAAAATTTTCTCATCTGTAAACAAGATTTGTCGATGTTTGTTATCCGCGTACTGTTGCAGGAGAAACTTTGATCTGTCACGTCGCATTCTCATCAAGCGCTGATTTAACCGATGGCCTCCTGTGATAGGCATGCAGTCCTGGGTCTTCATTTATCGCCCTTTTCATTGATGATCGCGATATGTTCAGTTTCAGGGCCATGAGTTTCTGCTTACGGATCGGATTTCGGGCGATTTGTGCCTTAACGACAGCTGGTGTCCTAACCGAGTGAGGTCTATCAGTGCGAGGCTTATCCTCGATAAACAATGTTTCATTATATCGCTGTATGGTGCGATAAACAAATTTTTGTGTTATGTTCAGTTTCCACAGTAACTTAAAGATGGTCGTCGGAGGGTATTCGCACTTGTGTAAGGTCAGAACTGCGATACGATTATGTTTCTTTCCCCATTCCATCTTCACTCTGCAAGAAACAAAGGAAAACAATGGTGTTGTAAGTTCAACCAACATTACCGTTTTACATCAATGCTAGCTTATTTTCATACATCATTCCTAACTACCGGAATTTTTCGTACAAATTTGGGACAGAACTTATGACCCGACTAGGTACTTGTAGCGGGGAGTAAGGGAGTACGAAGAACCAAGGTAAAGCGGTGCCCAAAATATTTTACATTTTTTTTAATGTTTCAATATATAGTTCCACTGTTTCATAGTTTCAAATTAATTTTGAAAATTCACTGACAATGGGCCACTTGCCAGAGAATCGCCCTGAAACATTTAAAGTTTTTCTGAAATGTGCTGCTAGAAATTATGTATGTTATAAGCAAAACCTCCTCAAAACAAGTAGGTGACTGACAGAACAGCGCAAGAGCCAACAATTACAGTCGCCACTTGCTGGAACCTTCTCTGACAACCCAGAGAAAAGGGGTACTAATGCCGTACAGAAACAGCATAAGAGCCGATCATATAATATGCACTTCCGATTGCGTCCCCCTGAAACCTCGTCACACTCCACCAACTGAGGATTTACTTCCCTAAAGAAGGGTAAAGAAAGGAACTTGAAACTTCACATTGAAATGGACTCGTGAAGACTCAATTTTCAATGACACTCAGACTGGACACTGGCTAGCTGAACCTTCTCATCGAGGTCACTCGAGAAACGGATAACTTATTCAAAACTTAAATATTGAGCTAAACTCTATTCCACCAGACTTGAAAGTAAAGGTAAACAACCGTAGCACTAGAAAGCGTATTCATCCGCTCTAACTGCAACCGGGTTGGCTTTTGTAGGCAGAGATATTTCCGCCCCCCGCACAGCACGTGTTTTATCCATGTGTTAGTAACTCTGTAAACCTTACGAAATTTTCCCCTTTCGCTTCTCTTTTGCCTCTGTCGAACTCAAACAAAGAGGAAAGCATGTGTCCCCCTCCCACGGGATTGGAATGTGACCGCCGCTTGTCTTTTTGGACGCCAAGTCTCGTCTGCTGGTGACAGTGAGAATGGGTCAAAGAAAGGGAAGGAGTGAAACCAATGTGGCAGTAAGCCATTACTATTAATGGCAATATAATTCACGATTTCAAATACCAACATTCATCCTAGATAAACATTTTTATCTGCTTATTATAAATGAACATTAAAGTTAATAACTAATAATCTCACGTTGACTTTTAGCGAATGTTCATGAGAACTATTTTTATCTTTATCTAACTGCGTGATAAGGCACGCAACAAATCAGACATTGGGGGTGGCGCGCGGTTTGTTGTTACTTACTCTCAGGTCTCGTGAAACAGACTTTACTTCTACTTGTTAAAGCTTTCGCAATGAAAATTGATAAACCCTTTTTACTCATAGTTTATTTCAGTAAAGTAACGTATTTGGTTTAGCTACGAACATACAGAGTAACATTTTGTTCTAGGTTAGGTAATACAAAATTTACTTTTAAAAATCATTTCTGACAAGGTAGGAAAATACATTACTTAAAGAATCCCAACAGATCGTAGCCTCGATTTGGAAGAAAAATAATCTATTTCGATTTCATCTGTTCTGTCTATTAATATGTATCTGCACACTTGAAACCAATTGGCCAAAAATAAGGTTTTACAAAATGAGTTCACATTTAGCAATTCAAGTCCAAATTCTTATTTTTCGAAATAATTTGTAAATCAATGCTTTTTATATGAACATGACTTCGCATAAGTTCAGTTATAATAAAGAATTCGAAATTCTGACCCTTTCTTGAACAGCATATGAAAATGTACAGTTGACGTTGGGTAAGTTCCATTAAAAGTACTTTTTCCAATACGTTCCAAACAGTAAGTAAGGCAAGTACAAGGCGGATAGAGTGAAGCACTATGCACCTAATCTGTCATAACAAACAAATTTCAATGTTGGAACAAAATTATGTAATGATAGTTTAAATTCTTTACACATGTTTAATTCAAAACAAGTCTTACGATCGTGTCAATTATGTAAATATTCTACAGTAAAATTTTCACATGTTAACGATCGACAGAAAACTAACGCCATCTGTCTTAAACCTTCACCTAAGGATATAACTATAGTGAACTTTTTTTCGGAAATTAACATATTTTCGCAAAAGTAGCCAAAAACATATTTAAAAGTTTAAATAAAACATTCTAAAACTCAAATGTGAGAATCTTTCAAGTAATGAGGAGGTGAGGGAGAAATACGTTTACGAGTCATAGCTACTGTATAGCGCAGCAACTTAAACATACAGACAGCCCATGTTCACCGTACCAGCTTAGCTTTGCATGCTGAGAATTAAACCTTGCACATCAAAAATTAAAGAGGAGAAATTAAACATCTCGAACAAAGTATTAATTGACAACCGAAAGCAAATATTGTTAAGGCAATTTAGTTTCGAAATACCAAAATCGCAATAAAAATAATTTCATAAAATTACGAAGATGTCTTCCTTCATTAACGTATCCAGAATCATGCAAACATAGACGAAATATGTTCCAAGATTTCAAATTGTTATTTCTCATCTAACCAGCTAGCGGCGAAGATACTTTTTGGATTTAAACAAGATACGTATGCTCATTACCTGTCAGGCAACTGAATACCAGGTAACTATAATGCGAATACTTTTAATAAGATTTAACTTTTTGGAAATTAGTGTTCAGTTGCTTGCCTTCACTCCTTAGCCATGTTGACGTCTTCTACTGAACAAGGACACGCCCTGCGATGATGATCGAAATAAGCATCAAACAATACTGTTAACAGATCCTGATTTCTAACCAGAAATACCAAAATTCTCACATTTTAGCACTCTATAGAAAAGAATCACATAACTGAAATGAATCATTGATTCCCGACCAATAATAAAGGACGACACTGTGTATGCAATCGGTTGAGATGAGCACAGTAAAAATCCTTCCCTTTTGAAGCTCGTTATAAACAAAACAAAACTGTCTAAAATAAAATACAATGGAACGGAGCTTCAAGGTCGTTACAATGTTTTGGTTTACATGATAAATATTGACTATTTTGATGCACAGAACACATTATTGAGCTACTGAAAAGATTCTATGTTAAATCCGTATGTTAATAAAAGCCCATATTGACAACATGGTATTATTTATACTTTAGCTTACGTCGGGCATGATTTTTCGGAACGAAATAAGTCACATGTTCATGAATCGGAATCATGGTAATGTTACGTCATAGTGATTGTTTATTTCCATAGCACCATTGGTTTCGTTATAAAAATCAAGGGCAGTATGTCGAGTAAGCGATAGCGAACGACGACGGGTTAGAAAAAGCCAGGTTCGATTATTTCTTTTATTATATGTGATGTAAATCACCTTTAACAGACACTACTCTATTTACGTTTCCACAAGGAACACCCGACGTATACTAAACAGAGGCCGATAACATTACTATTAATTCGATTTACACTATATCTAACTCACGAAATTATGAAGATACTTCATAAGAATAAAGGTTTCATTCAAATGTTACGTCAAAGTGTCGTCTATTTCCATTCACAATTGTTGTCTTGCTACAAAAATTATGGACAGTATGTCGAGTAAGCGGTAACGAACGAAGACGGGTTAGAAAAAGCCAGTTTAGATATTTTTCTTCATTTTACGCAGTGCACATCACCTTTGACAGACACCACCTGTGACTGCTCCATACATGGTTCCAAATTGAACGTCCGACGCATACTAAAGAAGCACCTAAAAGACAAATAGTACTGAAACATACTATGCATGTAAATGTGATTGTATAATTCATCTCTGGAACGTGATTTCTCGATGTTTTTCCACTTCTACCTCATTTTTTATTTATTTATTTCTCCCGTCTTTAAACGACAATGATATACTGCACAAGTCGGCACCTGAAGGTTTATATGTTTAGAAAGGTTTAATGTTTATAGCACTTCTACGCTAAAAAATTACATGCACCTTTAAATTGTCGTGATATTATTATTACGTCATATAAAAACAGACTACGTCATTATCGGTCCTACGCACATGGTTTCCAACCATTTCTATTATAAGGATAGTACAATACACTCTAAATTATCGTATTTTTGCTTCTTGTATCGTACACTCCGCACGAAGATTTTTTATGAAGTATTCCCTTATATGCTAATCTCACTCGTAAAAGAAGCATAAATGATTTATCTTGAATGTCTACTGAATTATCGTACATTTGGAACAGATCGTTCAAGTTAATATCGTATTTAAACATACATTATCGTACATTTCCGTCCGGGTCGTATTGGTTAGCAACGGTGTGCGCACCGTGTTTCCCCCTGCTCCCCACCGGCTTCACACCCCTCGCTCAGAAACCAACCTTAGGCTCTCTCTATTTTTTATAAGCTCTATGATAGCACAGGATAACGTATGGCGACTATGCTGAAAATAAAGACATAGTGAATTAACAAATAGAGTCAGAGTACTATACTCTTTTAAAAGTGAAAACACACTATACTCAAACTTTTTTTCCCACAAATGTACGATTTGTACTATTTTAAACAGAACAGAAACTCCGCGACTTTATTGGGTTCCAATGTCAAATGTTACTGCTCACTCGAAAACTAGATGGTTACCACTATTTTCTTCCGCAAAGAAAATACTAAAATTGTATGATTGAATCGTTAAAATCATATTTCATGAATGACCGTAAAGCACCGCTACATTTTTTTATCAACTCCATATTCCGAGTTTTTGTTATTTTTTTATACAGTCACAGCTTCAAACATACTGCGTAAAACTTTTGAGCATATACCAAAAATCAACATTACAGCAGTGGAAGTGTCGATGTAGTACTTCAATCTTCTCTCAAAGTTTAAAAACATAATAGAACACAATTTTATACCATTTTCGGCACAAATACTGCTAACAAAAGTTGAAAGCGAGGACATTCTGAAGAGAAAGTAAGAACATATCTTATGTCAGTGGTTACTAGGTTTTATATAGAAAGTATTTGCAGAATTGGTTCAAACGATTCTACAGTGATGCTAGAAAGATGGAACATTTCATACTTCAAATGTTTGTATCTTTCGAGGAGTTTCTTTCTTATTGGTAATTTTACCTCCATATGACAGGAGAGACAGAGTAAGGGCTGATATTCAAGCAGGCTTGCGTTGCGTGCTTTGCTTGCGATTTGGGTAAATTGCCAATTGAAACACGTGGTGTAGTTTAATTAGGTCGTGTAACACGTGTTTCAATTGGCTATTCACTTAAATCGTAAGCAAAGCACGCACCGCAAGCGTGTTTGAAAATCAGCCCTAAGGATAATGAAATTTTTATTTGTGATGTGCAAAAATTATATTGAGTGAGAAGGTACGTAGAAATAAACTCGAATACTTTAAAGTTAATTCTATGACTCCTGTCAATATATGAAGTAGAGTAAAATATACGAAAGTACGGTCGAGAGTGTTAGGGCTGGATTTCATGAAAGCTTGCGTTGCTTGCTTTACGTGCGATTTTAGTGAGTAGCCAATTAAACACGTGGTGTTTCGTGGTGTAATTTTATTACGTATTGTAACACGTGTATCAATTGGCTATTCACTCAAATCGCAAGCTACGCAAGCGGGCTTGAAAATGAGCCCTTAAAGATCTATGGTATCAGTACTCGATTTATCATTACCAGGTACAAATCAGAATTTTGAAAGTCTCTTTAGTGTTATATGGAATTACTGGACAGAGGAAAAAGTAGGTGGAAGGTGAGGATTCTGGAATATATTATGAAAATCAGTGAGCTCTACGTAAACGATACTGGAGTGGTTGAAAGATAGACGCCAGAGCAAATATTTAAACTCGTTTGTCTACTTCCAGTCTAATACAATGTGAACCAAATTTTCAGTTCTAACTCAGTATTAAACGCTTCTTATCGCTATATGGCCCGATGTTTTATTTAAGTCTTAATTCCTGAATTATTCATGTAAGATTATATCGTACTCTACATAGAATAGAAAATACTGCAAATAATATTTAATTTTTTTGCCAGAATTAAGACATAAATAAAAAACGGATCACACAGCGTTATTAAGCGTAAGAAAACGAGTTAGAACCGAAAATTTGGTTCATATTGGTTTAGACTGGAAGTGGACAAACGAGATTATGTGTGCTCTCCGCTCCCTGGCTTCATATATTCATGAAATGTTCAATGGCTGCAGTCAGCCCAGTATCGTTTTTTGATAGAGGTCATTGATGAAAATGAAAACAAAGATAGACATACCATGCGATAAATTCAATAAAATCACAAATACCAGGTCTGATACAGAAGATAAGAAATATACACTTTTATTTTTCATCTACGTATTTTCTTCCCGTATTTACTGATACAGAAGTATTTACATTTCTCTTAGCAATATATTCCATCATAATCCTTATTGAATTAACGTAGCATCTTACCATATGACCATATTGTAACACTTTCGCATTGACACGGTAGAATATTTGCTAGCACTATGATTAATCATAGCATAAATGCTTAAGTGTCAAACGGACTTTATTGCTATCACTGTTCACAGTGTTGTCAGATCCTAGGAGCTATAAGTAGGTTCATTTTACGTACACATACTTTTATGTTAAACCAGCGTATAAAAACGTAATTACACAGCATGATATATTACTAATACATTATTTTAAATCGTTATTTCCGAAACAGTTTCTTTCCTACAAAATAATTGAAAAATATTTTCTTTAATATACTAGCAAGGTTTTTAATGTCAGGAGGTTATTTTGTAAATGTTTCCATCAATCTTATAGTTTTAAAAATATAATTCACAATATATTTTCCAGTATTGCTTGAATGTGCTTGGTTATATAAATATCAATGAACATATTAGACCAACATGTATAATGACATTTTTCATAAACCCATATCTTAAGACATTTTGTCCGTTTTAAAGTTTATAAATACAGAATTTCGAAGCATATTCCACGAAGTATATCTGGCAACTGTGTGAGCGAATATAACAGCAATTTTGATATATATTTAGACGATATATCAATAATTTCTGCTCTGTTTAGCTTTTCTTGGTACTTAAACCTATAGTTATAACATCTACAGTAATTTGTGTATTAAGCAATGATTGTCTTTGTCTTGTTTTCAGACTTTTAACTTTATGAGTAGCAAGGAAATGTTGGAGGGTTGTCGTGGGCCTGAAACAGTCTTGGTCGACATGTCCGTCAACTGGTACATAGGCCTACCAGGTTGACCACTGGTTCTGAGTGTCCGAAAACTGGTGAAAATTTCCTGTCTATAAAAAATCTTCATATGAAGTGCGTGTAATATTTTGAGTTACAAATACAGTATTTTCGTTACGAAAGGTGTAAAGAATGAAAGTGTAAGTATTAGGTAAAAAAAGAAATCTGGAAACAAATTAAATGAAAAATTCCCTTAACTGGACGACCACTGGTGCCCTTACCCTATATATATGGTAGCGCATTAGTAGCTAATCACGAACGCTCTCCCTTTACAGAAAGGTGCTGCAGGTAAGGGAAATCGTGCTTTCCTCGTAACTGACCTCGTCCTTAGCTTATTGACTTGGATGTTATAGGTTTATTTTGTAACTTAACGAAGCTTTATTGAAATTATAACCTTAACCACGACCAATAACAAAGATGGTATGTCTCGTGTGCAGAAGTTATCAATGAAACAATAAACTACGTGCCAGGAACAATTCCAGTTTCACCAAATTATTTTCGAGCTTAATTACAAAAAAAAAAAAGAAAAAAAAAGGGAGTGCCATTAACTGGTTAGTGCCAATTTCAGTGACGTTTCCCCTAACACCTGCCTGTTTAGCAATCAATATCATTAAGTCTTATTGGCGACGTAATTTTTGCGATACCCAGCAGATGGCGCATGGCATCAGAAAATTTTCTTATTTCGTAAGCGATGTGCCTGCCATCTATTAGCCATTAAAATAGTGTTCACTGCCTCAGAACGTCTTATTTCACTTTGTTTTCTCTGTCTACTATCTCTTTAATGACGTAAGCGATTTGGGCTTAGCAAAGAATAATCAAAGCTGTATTGAGTACATCTATTTGAACAATGGGTATGATTAACGAATGCAGGTTAGAAAGTATTTCTATACCATATTAATTTCCTCCCTGACAATTAAATTTCTTACGTTAAAAAACCCGCCTATTCTGTACTTCCTTTAATCACAAACATTGGTTAAATAGGTGGTGTATTGGGTATAATTTCCATTGTGATTTGCTAAACTGACACCGCTTGTCATTGTTTATTCAGATTTGACGTTACTTGTGACGATATCACGTCGGCTTTGAGCGCGTATAGTTCCCGTATTTCGAGTTTCGATATTCCTTCCTAGGATTTTTTTTAGTTTTGATGTGAATAATCAGCACCGGTGTTCCTTCTTTCAATCTATTACTTACTTACTCTATGGCTTACGGAACTCGCAAGTTTATCGCCGCAGTAACAAACGTTTGTCATCGGGATCTATCCTGGGCAAGATCAAGCCAGTTTTCATCACAAACACCTGCTTCTCGAAGATACCTTCTAATTTTATCCTCTCAACGTTGTCTCGGTCTTCCCAACGGACTCTTTCCCTCCGGTTTTCCAACCAAGATAGAATATCGTTTTCACCCATCCGAGCTACAAGGCTTGCCCACCTTAATCGTCGTGATTTCATTATTCTTGCAACATCCGGTGAGTCGTACCATCCGTGAAGTTCTTCATTATGTAGTCTCCTCCATTCTCCAGTCACTCGTTCGTTTCGGCCTGTATATCTTTCTCAAAACCTTATTTACAAACACTTGTAATTTATGTTCATCTGCTATGGTCGTACTCCAACTTTCGCAACCGTAAAATATTACCGGCTGAATAACCGTTCTGTATATTTTCAATTTCAATTTCCTTGATATTAATCGCGAGGTTAGCAATTTCAGGACTGAATAGAAACATGCGTTGCCCGATACTAAAGAGTTTTTTATTTCTTCCTTTACCTCATTTTTGCTTGTTACGTATGCTCCCAAGTATTTAAATTGTTTACTTTCTCTATGTTCTTATTCTTAATTGTTATGAACTCATTTCCGTTATTCCCCGTGTTTCGGCTTGTTACCATCTATTTTGTTTTATCTATGTAGACCTATCTCATCGCACGCTTCTACTAAGACATCGGTATTACTTTGTAGCGCCTCTATATCTTCCCCTATTAAATCTACATCATCTGGGTACACGAACAATTGATTCAAGCCATTCAACGTTAGTCCCCTTTTGTCCTGTTTTATTTTTAAAATTGAATATTCTAAAGCGAAGTTAAACAGCAATGGTGACAAGGCATCATCACCTTGTTTCAATCAGTTGCGAATTTCAAAACTATCTGACATATTATTACTTGCCCGTACTCTGCTTATTGCGTCTCTGAGACACATTTTCAGAAGCTGAAAAACTTTCTTCGGAATTTCATATTTTACTAGGATAGCTCTTCCCTTTTCATAGAATCATAAACCTTCTTAAAATCAATGAATAGCTGGTGAACAGTTCCAGTGTATTCCCATATCTTCTCCAAAATTTGTGTCAAGGCGAAAATCTGGTCCAACGTGGATCTATTTCTTCTAAATCCACATTGGTGATCTCCAATTATTTCCTCCACACTTCGGCAAATTAGCAGTATATTACTCAATACTTTGTAACATGTTGGGAGTAACGAGATTCCGTGGTAATTATTACAGTCCGATTTATCGCCTTTTTTATAAACCGGGACTATTATTTAGGTTATCCATTCCTTTGGGAGCTCCTCCTTTCTCCATAAAGCGGTTATCAATTTATGGATTCCTTGATTAGTACCGTTCCTCCCGCTTTAATTAACTCGGCTGGAATATTGTATTTTCCGATGATTTGAAAGTTTTCAATTTCTTTACCGACATTTCGACCTCGATCTTGCTAGGTTCTAGATTCTACGGTTCTGCGGTATAGATTTCCAATTCCTCTATTTTTCTATGTTGTGTACATTAAGAAGTTTGTCGAAATAACTTTTCCACACATCGACAATTTTAGTCGGGTCAACCTGAAGATCTCCGCGTTCATTTCTAATCGTCTCTAATCTCCGCTGGTAACCATCTCTTAACGAGTTTAACTCTTTGTATAGATCTAGTTACTTGTCTTCCCGTTCTCCTCTATCTCCTGAATCTTTTGCGTCAGACATTCTCGCCTTTTGTTTCTGAACCCGAGTGTGGCGTTTCGTTTCGCGTTACTGTAGTGGTTGGTATTTGCTTCGCTTTATTACTTAGCCATCAATGCCTTGCTCGTTTCCGTTCCTCTTGAAATTTAAGACATTCTTTATCAAACTAAGGCTTGTTTTTCTTCCGTTTCTTCTCATCTAAACGTACTTTCGCTGCGCCCTTCACTGTATAACGAATTGCCTCCCACATCTTACTTACATCAAGTTCATTATTAATTTCATCTTTATTACCACTCGAGTCGGCTAAGATTTTAAACCTATTTAAGAGTTTGAGTTGGTAATCTGCTTTTACGTTTGGATTATCTTATCGGTTAACTTCGAATATAAGTTGTTTCGAAGTTGTTTTGATCCCTTGCTTTCTCTGTTCGCGATACATAACTTTTCCCTCACTTTTGTGTTCATTAATTGATGGTCGGTGTCACCTTCCGCTCCTATGTAAGACCTGACATCTATTATATTGGTTGTGTCTTCGTCTATCTACTAATACATGATCGATCTGGTTGAGCGTTTTGCCATCCGGAGATACCCATGTGTACGTCTTTGTGCTGAAAGTATGTGTAGAAAGGAAGAAAGTTTATACACATAATTTCAACACAAAGGAAGAAAGGAAGAAAGTCTAGTCTTCTTTCAATCCATACACACTAAATTAGAAATAACAGAATTCCGCTCGAATTGAACTGAATATGTCATCTTATGAAAGTGGAAAAACGGGCAACTCTTTTAGAACGGATGTTCATCGACGGAAAGATGAGAAATTTCTGGTCAAATAAAGATGGGATAGAGGATTACACAATAAAATGGGTAAAATGTACAGCAAAGGAAAATAAACCGTTTATCCATAAGTAGTAAGAAAAATGTAATTTTCGTATGATTGAAAAGGTTTCTAAAAAATCATTGGGTTCGGCGAAATTGACCCTGCTAGCAGTGATCGAACTCTCTCTCGCCTACGTTAGCCGGGCATCTGCCAGATAACGTCTTGGAAAGGGTCCATTTCGTACCGTATGGCTCTTACTCCTGACGTCTTCTGGTACGGTCTTCAGTTGTCATTTTTCAATAAACTTAACAATAGAACTTAGTCTTTCGATAGCCTTGCCGTATCAATTAACTTGGCTAGTAACTATGATACATTGTGCACTACTATAAAGAAATGAGAAATCGAAGCTTGAAGAATAAATTACATCCATAAAGCATCGGAATCCTATCTGAAAAGATCACATTTTCTGTTTCGCTAGAAGACACCTATTTTCGATTGAAATTGAATTATTTTCAATAAAACCCCTTTCGATTATCAATATAAGTATTCCGTATATAAATTAAATTCAATGAACTGTTTAAAATCTACTTCATAATAAATTTTTCTAAAGAGCAAGTCCTATGTATGATTATACATATGTAATCAGAAGATCAATTATCACATACTTTGAAATTTATAATTCAGGAGTGAATAAATTATGAGAAATATAGCATACACAAATACTAGATCAATTTATTTATTTTTATTTGCCAATTACAATGCATTATATTGCATAGTTGCATTTCTTGCTAAATACACGAAAGAAATAAAAGGTTACTAACAACCAAAAAAGAGTTGGTGTAACAGAGTGAGTTGATAAATATAGAGGCCATTAAGTACAAGGTTACAGTAATCCAGCTAAAAAGGTTAGATCCAGCGAGTTGTTCTAACCCTGAACTTAGGTTATTTTGAAGGGTTACGATAAATAACTGTATTCAGTTACTTTAACCCATCCCCGTATCAGAACGAAGATTTTACAAACTTTTCATTGTAAAATCGTCTGAAAGCAAGTGAGTCTTACGATTTACACATGTAGCTTAATTATAGTGATTTTTGCGAGAAAAAATATGCGCTCCGGACTGGGATCGAACCGGGGACATTAATCGTTGCGAAGTACTAACCATCACTCCATAAGAACACCTGAAGCTTAAGGTTGATAATATATGTATTTCTGGAAGTTGCACTACTGTGATGTTCATTATACAAGTCTCAAAGTTGCCTATTACACTCACTCATTAGCTGAATAGTAATTATAATATAAAAACACTACATTCTTAAATTTAGGGTTGCTAGGTTACATCCAAAGTTTTGACGATGATACAGAACTTGTATGTGAAAACCCCTCAGGGTCCAGTGATCGCCATCTCGCCCAGATGAAACTCGTTTCAACTAACCCTCATCAAGGTTAAAAAATAACTAATTCTCAGAAGGTTAAATTTACCTATACATTAAACGGTTCACATAACCGACCAGTGGGTCAATCACGTTGTTTATATTAACCGTGTGGTTTGTTTATTTCTTCATGTACCAATCTTATAGGTAAATGACTACTCACGAGTTGGTTGTTTTTACCCTGATTTCTGTTAATTGATCTCAACGGGTTACCATTTACCTACAGTATTAGGGACCTTCATATCCAGAAACAGTTGTGGTAACCAACTAGTAGGTTACCTGCAACTCTTTTGGTCATTAAGCTAGCAAAACCTTGACTTAGTTAAAACCAATTTTTTCCGTGTACTTACCTTGTTGGAGATTATTCTTGATAAAGAATTTTAAAGTTCTCATGTAACTTTAAATTCCAAATTAGATTTTAACTTTTGTTATTTCCTTTTTATTAAACACGCCGAACTAGAATTTCCAACGCAATGTTTGATTATAGTCATTGAATATACACGTTTTCATTACGCGTGGCACAAATTACAGAGAAGCATTGAATAAAGCATACGCTAAACAACCCGTAACGCCATATAATTGATTTTTATTTTTTATTTATGGCCTTTAGGCATTTAAGGCTCAAGCCGAGAGAGGGGAAAGGATTCAGGAATATGTCGGTCAGGTCCTACGTTGAAGGTGCCATCATAGCATTTGCCTGGTGTGACTGAGGTAAAATCCTGGACAAACCTCAGTCAGGATGGTCCGGCGCTGGGATTGAACCCACGACCTCCGGAATGCTAAGCGAACACACTACAACTGAGCTATGACAGCTCGTTTGTGATTATACTTCGTGTTTTCTCTCTTCAGTTGGCGTGAACGGGATTCGAACTTGTCACACTTCGATTACTAGTACTTGATGCTAACCTATAGAAACGTCGTATAATTAATTACCTTGAAAGAACGACAATGGACAGTGTGCGACACAATATGTGTCATTATATATATAATAGACTTCTCACTACCCTTCCGAAACCAATATCTGACATACGTTGCGTAATGCATCTTCCATTAAAATACGGAAAGTAAATCCTCATGCACATTCCTTTTTTTTTTTCTAAATAGAAAATCAAGTAACAGATATTTCGTCCTCCCCTTACACGTTATTTCAAAAAGGCCTGATATAGTTTTCGAATCATATTCTACATTGGAAACACTGCTTCCGAGAACGAGCGTAAACACGAATGCTTGGGATACTTGCGCCATCACAACAAATGTATTCCCATCTGAAACAAGCTGCACTGTGATTTCGAAACAGGATTTGTGTAAATAATATCAAAAGGGAAAATCGATAGGGACTTCAGTTTCTTGTTTGCACTAAGGTATTTGTTTAGCATGTGGCAACGACTACTTTTCTGCAGAGAGTCGGTTAGTTTAGGAATACTGAGAAAGGACACGTGGAAGAGAACACAGGGACAGTGTGGAGTAACCTTTCACTATCTTGAAAGTCAGGCAGACGCAATCCTTTGTTACAATCTAATTTTATGTACGCTGCGTTCAGAAACTAAAATGAAGAATTTTCGCATAGTAATAAAACAATCGCATAGAGCGATTAGTTTAGGACGATTTAAAAAATAAATATTTAAGTACACTGTGGCTCGAAAGTACACAGAACAGGTCGTTATCATTTTTTTAAAAACCATGACGTATTTTGTTATTCGTTTAAGTTTATTGACCTTAGTTTGGTTATTCTTCCGAAAATTCAGAAACATTTTTGTTACACTGGATATACTTGTTCATTGCTCTTAATATTTTTGGATTGTATGATATTTTCTCTACTCGCGTTCACCTTGCAAATCATTAAAGCTGACAATCAAAACTCTGCTACAGGTTGATATTAATGGTATCAGTAACAGTAGTCTATATTTATGAATATATATATTGTTGTTTAATAAGACTTCAGAAATACTATATACTTACAAGGGAACCTTACTTGGTGTCAACAAAGTCGGTTAATGGGACTAGACTTATTCGATAGAACAACATAAATAAAGAATAATCCAAAATTTGGGACCCGGGAAACTTCAAGAAAGTTATAGAAACCCCAATAGTTAACTAAGAATTAGTAATGTGCAATTGATATAGGAAAAATGTATTGGCGATGGAATATTAATTCAACCAAGAAGATGAAAAGTAAAATAATACGATATATATACTTGAAGTAGATGATGTTATTTGTAAACACAAATGAAACCGTAAAGAAATAAAACGATAGATTTTTCACAAGGTAACACACGTGTGTTCATTTCCTTGGGAGTGGTTGAAGCAATACGCATTCGTAGAATGAGCACAGCGCATAAATGGCAGAGCTTAATATGACTGTTCACAAATTGTCATCTGCTATGTCAAAGCAATGGTCTACACGGATAGGAAATTTCTCTGGCAACTGGTCAAGGTATGAATATTAAATATTAATGTAAAATTTGTATTTAGTATCAATGATATTTTGTAAAATGAGTATTTAATAATAGTTTTGAAAAAGGAGGTGCAGAAAACTGAAAATGCGTTAACGATTGAATCGCGATGATGTTGTCTCTCTTCCTAGTTTCATATTCTGGGGCTAAATGCAATGAAGTGTTTGTTATATATTTGTGTGTGGTGTAAATAAATAGACGTCCAGGGGTTAAAATACTCCGGTGCTCTTCGAAAGGACTTGCTCTAAAATTAACTCTAATGTATTAGGTTTAGTGGGTATTAATGTTGATACTTTTACAATACCAATTTACGAATTAGTTCATTTTATTTTGCGCGTGTTTTCATACATTTTCCACAATTAACATTAAGTTGCTCTAAATTTCTTGGCGTTACCGGGATCACAAATTTGCAGTTGTTCTTAATTCAGGATGTTCTTTCGAATACGTGTAGTCAGAATTAGTTTATACTATAATGACCTCAAGACCACATCATATCTAGCTACACAATTCCAGTTGACAAAGAATAAAATATTAGTTTTATAACTGAAAAGAAAAATCATCACCGTTAATTGTTCCTTGTGAGCCTCGGTGTCTCAGTAGAAGAACTCTAACCTTTGGTGCGTGTGGTGTTCAGTTCAATCCCGAATCGTGGTTTGTTGAACAAAAAGATGCGCATTGGGTTTCTCTGGGTTCCCACGCTTCCTCCCACTTTCTTCATACCATCAATTTTTCCATCATCATCTATTCTCTCTTACAAGGGAGGGTCACGATATGTTGTCGCTGAAATCCGAACCAAACATAGTGCATGTGAGAGAGTATGGTGAAATATGGGGAATAATACCAAAATTTAAGGTGGGATGGACAAGGGAGGACAGGTTTAAGGGAGGGGGGACGAAACCTCGAAATTCACAGAAGTTAAATAAAGACAATATTGGTGTTTCAGAATAAAGTGCGTTACTTTCAGGAGTTGATTCCTGACATCAAAACAAGTAAAAAGGTTCCTATGAGCATGGGGTAAAATTCCGCTTCTTTTTATAGACCGTTTCCAACTTGGAGTTTAAAGTCTATGCCTAGCAATGGGAAGAAAATTAATAATTCTCAATAAATCAGAAACGATATTTTGAAAGAAAATTTCGCTTGCGCAAAATTTGTTTGTAACAACGTGGTGGATATCAGGAATGAAAACATGATGTCACCGGGATGCAAACTTTCAAATGGCACTACGTCGTATTATTGGGTATTTTGCATCTTGTAGTGATGATAAACAGCACACGTAAAGCATACAGCGTAATGTTGGAAGCTATGAATAAGACAGAAAGTTTTCGCGATATTACACAAACTATGTATTTTCCTAGGTAAGTTCACCTAGTGTATTATCCACAGTGTGAAACACTGTAGTGTGTGCTTTGTGTGTTTTGCCTACCATCACTAGAAAATCAAAGAACCCATGCGCCACCTCGTGACCCTACCTTGTGAGCGAAATTTGTTTAAGACCTTAACAATGAAATTACAATGGACATTTCCGGTAGAATTTTTTTATTGTAATAAAAAATTCTTTTGTTAAAGTAGACTACGAAAAACAATTTCTTCTCTTTCTGTGATGCATTTATGAAGAGTAATGAAGACTTGCTTCAAAACAGTCTCAGCCTTGCGCTTAATCGGGCGCCGCCATGTTATGACGTAATCAGTCTGCCGACTGCTTGTCATTAACATACAGATGGTATTTGATTAGTTATTATTGTTAACAAGAGATAGCAAAAATGGATCGGAACAAATAGTATAAGTGATGAATAGCGTTTCTGTATGCCTTAACATGTCATTTAGTTCGTTTTATTCATTTAAAATTGATTTTTACTCTTAATACTTCTTTAAGATATTGATATATTTTGGTAGCTTCAACACCAATTTATAGCAGCTCTTTTTTCATTATTAAATCATAAGATAGCTTCTAATAATGCTCTTTAGAACTCTTGTACTTAAAATGAATTACCTATTTTTTCTGTAAAAAATGTGGGTTTTTACATTCGACAATTGTATACTTTTTAATGAATGCTACTGAAGCGTTTTTGAAGAACTTAAAAGCACATGAATTAATAGTGCTCGTTAGGTACTGCCATCTGTTAACAATTTATCATACTACTTGTAGCCCGTGAATATATTGAATACTTTTAATATGTCATTTTAAAAAATAATAAAAGCATGTTAGAAACAAAAACGTAAATTGAAACATTTACATTGAAGTTACTCTTGCGTTCCGTGAAGTAAAATAAAACACGATCTTTGATAGGATTCGAACAGCCTTAGGTGAAAGCATAAAAAGTTAAAAGTTGCATGCGCCAACCAATTGCTCCAAATTGCCAAGACATCAAGACTGATACAAACCAGCGATAAGAAGAGCACTGCAAGAAAATACTGCCCTCTGTCCCCCTGTCATTGTTTCGAGCAATTTCTGTTATTAAAAACATGTTTTGGTGTTTTAACTTATTGAAGTGTGTTCTGCAAATTTGTACATTAATTATTTCGTTAAGTGATAATGTGAATGTTCAGTCTCGTTTTTGTTTTTTCGTCTTGAAACTTCTGAATAAGGAACGTAACATAGGGAGAAGCATATAGCTACGGAAATAATACAGATTGATTACGTCAACCCAATCAGAGGATGATTTTCGTTGTAGGACGTAGGAGATTGAATTCTCAGTATTTCATGCTATATTTCTACGTAACGGAAAACCGTAGCGCTGAAATTTCAAAAACATTATATATTATTTAATCTGATGTACACAAACAAATTGTAAAATATATAAGGACGGGGAAAACGGAAATGTCCATTCAAACTGTTCCTTGTGCGATATAAAGGAATTTTACAAGACAGGAAAAATGCAGACATATTTATTTCTTATGCTGTGTTACTATTCGAAACTAAATAATACCTCTTCTCGAGAACCTGTCAAAGAAATAATTTCCCTGTCATTATGTGCAATTGAAGACACCGGCACAAAAACAAGGCAGCTCCATATTTACAAATTATTTATTTGGTGCCAAAATGTTCAACTCCGGAGATGTCCCTTTTTGCGCTGAATTGATGTAGAGGATATGAATGTGTCCCGTGTAACTTCCAACCAAATCAATGAAGCGGTTTCGTTCTTCCAATAATCATTAGAGACTACTTTTGTTACTATGTTCCCCTATAAAGATGAAATTCGTATAAAAATGTTGGAGTTGTTTCTTTTTGTCAGTCAATCAAACAAAGAAATAAAGAAACAAATTTTATTTCGCAATAAAACTCACCGTAGTATTATTGCTATATCTGTTCACATGTTCTAACACCCCACATGCAGAGAGTAGTTAACCAGTCGGGTCCACTGGGAAAACGAATTTAAAACATATAAAAACGAAACAAAAATGGTTCACAAGAGTTTCTCTCAAAAATCGCGTTGTTATTTGAGTCCAAAATAGTCTACTTATAATTTAGTAAGTGACATTAATATTTCCCAATAAAATATAAACAATTCTTGAAAGTAAAAGTACGCGTAAGTTGTTAAAAGTCAGTTTGTTTCACTAAGATGTAAGAAGTTCAAATATAATATCATAGGCTTGACAGCGTTACAAACCAGGTATGAAGTATTATATCTTTTCAACTGGTTATGCGTCAGTTTATTGGTATCTTCTAGTGATGGATCACTACGTTAGCAGAGAATACAGTGTTGCCAAGTTGTGAATAATATAGGATGTCAAGAGGTCAAAAGAAGTTCGCTGTTCTCGTATATTATATGTAACTTCCGACAGTGTATTTTATGCTTTACATAATAAAGCTTTTAAGTTAATATAATATAATGTACCATACTATGTACAGCTTACAAGTGTAGGCTACTTCGTTGTTCCTAATTTTTGCCTAATGTATTTAATAATCTAACTTACAGAATTTAAACTCGTTAACGCAACAACTGAGGGTTAAAGCCACAATGTTGTAAGATACATCTAGCATTCTAATTGTAGCAAACTTCACTATTTTTATATAAACATAGCGAATCCTTATAAGAGATCATTAAAACAACACTGTACAAAATTTGTGCCTTGTATCGCATGATATAAGGAGCTTTTCTCTGCATGTGTATATCTATTAAGGCACAGACAAACATTATTCACAGAGCTGAAACTCTCTATGTGCTCCATGATAATTGAATGGGCGCTGGATCGCGTCACGAATTCGAAGCTGATTGTGTATGACATGACAATGCTGGCACAAATTGCAATTAAAAGCTTCAATCACGAACGTGCGGCGCCACTGCAGCAGGAGTCGTCTGTTGTGCGCTACACTACGCTGGAAAACTAACAAAAATCATTGAATTAAAAACTATTTCTTTAAGTTTTCTTTCTGACTATTATTTCTACTACACCAGCAAAAAGCGCATTGCTACGTCTTATCACTCTTTCACCTTCCTCTCTTCTTTCTCTAGACAAAAACCTCACCTCATTTTTCGCACCTGACTAGCTGAGCAAGTTTTCAAGAATCTCCTTTGCTACCGCGAGAAACCAGGATTGTTACAAGATGAAATGTGATTTTCTCCAGGAAATATATCCATCAATCGCGGCGTCTGTTAGCATTTTGTGGTAGTTAAGGATTTGCCGTATGTAGCGGTACAGTCGGCTAACAGCAACTTCGTTTCCCTCTAATTTCCAGTAAATTGCCAATATTTCCCTTCTGGATGTATACGTTATCTTTGTATTAATGCATGTTGTGTGCTTATTAACGCGGTATCCTCGACAATGCTTTTCTCTTTTATGACAGACAATTTGTGAATTATTTGCATACTCAATTTTATTGTACTCTCAATTACGTAATTTTTACCTACTTTAGTGCCAAACTCCGTCTCAAAAACCATCACTATTAACTATTATTCTCACTGAACCACTGTTTGATATGATTGTTATATTTTCAATAATAAAATACGGAAAGCTTTTAAGTTAATATAATATAATGTACCATACTATGTACAGCTTACAAGTGTAGGCTATTTCGTTGTTCCTAATTTTTGACTAATTTATTTAATAATCTAACTTAACAGAATTTAAACTCGTTAACCCAAGAACTGAGAGCCAAAGCCACAATGTTGTAAGAGACATCTAGCATTCTAATTGTCTAGACATCTAGCAAACCACTATTTTTATTAGTATTGTTTTCAATATGGCAAATTCCCTCATTATATTTTATTTATTTTCTCTCTTACATAAGAAAATATTTTTTATTAAAACTAAGAATTAGTAAGTTGTTAAAATATGGGATCAATGGGCGTCGCGACAAGGGACAAAGAGGAAAAAAGTGGACAATTTCTCATATATGAGACGTCTGGCAACCCAGATGAGATGTTGATATCACTTGGAGTGAATTCAGATTTGTAGGCCAGATACTCAGAAATCTTCTACCCTAACTGCAGGAGCAATGCTAGAGTTAACTGCGGAATGCACCGAACATTTTACTGGAATTAGGATTATGTTTGTCAAAAGATACCCGCCAGATGTTTTGTTTTGAATGCTATATCGTAGATGTTTTGCTTACAGATTCCAGCACTGCTGCCGTCCTTCGTTAGTTTCACTAAACGAATGCCGAGATTGTACATAAACTACGGCTCTTAATGATACTTTTCTACTGTCAGGGATAAAATCAAAGCATCAGATGCCCGTAGCCTTAGATTGTTACTCTGACCATCTAACACTAAGATGTTATTGTGCTCTCGGCTGTAGCCCCAAGCAGAGGAGCAAAATTTCGGGCCTAAAAGAGCGTAAATAAAGTTATGTTTGAAACAATAACATACGTACATTTTATACATACTTGATGTATGTTAGAGACGTAATTTAAGATATAATTAAATCATGTATTTTAATTCAAAACGCTCTTAGGTTAGGTCATGGAGCAAACTATGCCTAGGTAGTACGTTTCACATTTATATGAGACCCACTAACAACTCTTTTAACCAAGAGGAGCAATGCAACAAGATTACTTTCAGGATATGGGCTAAGGCAGTGGTTTTCAACAAGTGTGCCGCGACTGAACAGGGATGTTGCGAATCAAACACGATTAGTAGATAGCCTACTGATTTGACGTTATCACACAAGAGCGTTCTCAGTCTACTGGGATGCGCAGTTTTTCGGGCATGCAAAGTGATGATTAATAGTACCACCTGGCGCAAGACTTTTAAGCAGTCTACTCTTTGGAGCCAATTGCTTTCAAGACTTCAACAGCCGCAGTCAGAAACGTTTTTCTTCGGAGTGACTAGCGCTGTACTAACGAGCGACTAACAACTGAATAGGTTATTAGTTACTGGTTAGCACAGCGCTAGTCACTCCAAACAAATGTTTCTGAATTCAGCTGCTAGTGTTTGGTGTGCGACAATTATTGACCAGCGTCTGAGGTGTACCGCAAAATTAAAAAGATTGATAATTACTGGATTACAGTCAAGGCAAAGTAAAAGTAGTTGTTACGCGCCTTAGAACCAAGTCCATTATACCTCAGAAAAATGGCTGCGTGGGTAACAAATTATGATCTAAAACTGAGAGAATGATTTGCTCTAAACTCCATATCGCTTTGTGGTTACTGAAATATTTCCTTGTGAGGGCTGTAGTAACTTTTCTATCGGAATATCTCGTCCTGGCATAGATTATTGGCCGAAACTGTATAGACTCTGTGTAAAACACAGGGTGAGTCATTGTGAGTGATAGTAATGGTCAAAACGTACGGTGCTTTCTAATTAATAAAGTAGTATAATTGGGTCGTGCTAGGCCATGTCTATTCGTAGTTACACGCTATAGAGTTTCCGATAGTTGTTAGAGTCTATGAAGATACCAATTAACATAATTAAAAACTTAATAACACTTCGGATCAAAACTAAATATAGACCATTATACAGGTTCAAAGGACCTGTCTTTACGAAGCTATGATACAATGCGACATATGACTCATTGAAGAAAAATAAACTATAATGACATTTTTTTTCCTTTTGAAAATTTCTGGACAAAGAAATGCTGCCAACGTACCTGATCTTGATTTAGAGTACGATTGGCTATATCTCCTAAACATCGGAGGCGTTTCTCCTCCATCTCCGTGATGACGCTTTCTTCGGTCACAGTGCCATTCACACACAGCGTTGCGAAAGTACTGCCGAAATCTGTTCAAAAGAAATCAAAATATTAATCTAATTTATTAGCACAAAACATTTTTCAATAACAAAATCAACCCACTATTATCGTAAAAAGAACAAACTAAGCTTTTCATTTATTGACATATCGATCAATCGATCAATATTTTACAAAATCAAAATATCGATGCTGAGAAAACATAATTGATGTATCACGTATCCTCATGATTATCCTCAACCATTAAGGACCAGTTCCTCTTACTTCCTCTCTTAGAAGCAACATACCCAAACTCACATACTCAGATTTGAATGAGACTTTCACAGTTGATAGTTTTCAATGTGAAAAGAAATAAGGTGAGATTCTACGTTTCGTAATTGCGTCTAGAAAAAGCTGGGCGATGAGAAATTCAGTGATGTCCTTTGTGAAATGGATTGGGTGATTCAAATATGGACCATATTATTTCTACATATTTAACGCAACATGAATGCAAACATATCACATGTGAATGAGACGAAGTACTGAATCTCTGGTGTATGCTACATGCTCCGTCCGTCATCTTGGATCCTCCATATTAGATTCAACTTATTTTGTTTTTCAAATGAGAATAGTGACAAATGACGTATCAAATACATGTGAAATTTTCTCAAAATATCACTGGTGCAATTAGTTTTAACGTATGTATAACCGTTCTCAAGCTACTGCATGTCATATTTCACAAGCGAACTACCCACATAATTTTCACATAATTTCTTCGGTTTATACAGAACATGAGTGTACCATTATGCAATGAAAAGATACGAACAATGGCTATTTCTGATACATTCTACATGATCCGCCAGCCATCTTCGATCCGCAATCTACGAATTTATTTATTTTCTTGTTTCTTCGCTGGTCACTGTCACTGATGTAAATAAATGTAAATTCGTGATATTTGTCAGTAACAAAAACTTGTGGTCATATGTTGATCAGTAAGTAGTAAATGAACAGAGCGGGTCCTGACTCAGTTTCTGTGGTTACCTATAGAAGTTTGGTATAGATATGCACAAACGGGTACAGCGATATAAGGGGAGCACCGTCCTGTGGAAGCAGTTTAGTGAAATCACCATCCTTAATTATGGGAAGTGGAAACATTCACTCAACCAGGGTTCGGATATATCTGCCACCAGTCAAAGTACCATCAATAAAGGCTGCACCAATTGCTCGAGTATACCATATTCCACATCACGCCAGGACTTTTCTTTATCTTGCATCCTACCTGGTAGAGACGAATGCGGATTGCTATAGGACCTCTCCATTAGTAAATAACGGAAGACGCCGATGCGGATCATTCTCACTCAATTGTTGTAGCATTTGGAGTTTGTACGGGCCTAATTTGTTCGTAGAGGACACGAACAACGTAGCTTTGACTCAGGCCACATTCCCGTGATATATATCAAGTGCTCTTTCTTTGGCGTTTCACTAGCAACTGCCAAAACCACATTTGCTGCCTCCGCATGAGTTGCAATTTTGGGTAACGCTTTTCGGTTCATTACACTCACTTCCTTTTTGTATAAATTTGTGGATATGTTTCACCACTCTACTATGTGTAACAAGACGCCTTTTAGGTTGTCTGGAGTTATTACCTTATATTTTAACAACCGACACGTTCTTATTGTACTGCTTTTGCCTGTTGTTACAGTATTATGAAGTTAAAAACGACATTTTATATAACTTGAGAATAATTAAAGATACGGCACAACAAATTCCATCAGCGAGCTCATGAGAAAATTTCAAATTAATTTGTCACTTGCCTTTATTTGCATTTGAAAAAAAAATAGCTGAATTTAATATGGCAGATCCAAAATGGTGCATGGAGAATATAGCATGCGCCAGAGATGTAGTACTTAGTCGCATTCACATGTGATACAGCAATGTCCATGTTGCGGTAAATCTGTAGAAATAATATGGTCCACATTGAATCACCCAATACATTTCACAAGGGACATCACTGAACTTTCCGATCGCCTAGCTCTTTCTAGAAGCAACTGTGAAACGTAGGAGCTCGCCCTATTTCTTTTCACATTGAAAACTATCAACTGTGAAAGTCTCATTCAAATCTGAGTGTGTGGGTTTGGGTATGTTCCTAGTTAGTCTGATTGTCTACTTTAATAGCTGTTTCAGTTTCATCTGTTTGCCGCTTCCTCTTTTCTTTCAATCATACCACCAATTTTATCCTTGAGTAGAGTTTATTTATAAAACCATGTCTCTACCAGTTTCTTTCCTGTACTATTGTTCACTTATTGTTGAGTATTGTTGTTCACTTATTTGCACTATGCAGATTCCTCCTTAGTAAGTAACTTTTGAATACCATTGATTTTTTCATTCTCGAGCATACCTACGTTTTGATAACTTACAATCGGCTTCAATAACTCATTAGTTCCAAGCTTTTGTTTTATACAACACAGTTCTTTATAATGATTTGTATAGATTACTATTCTTACGATGGTAAAAATCATGGTTGAAATAACTTACGTTTAGACTACGGAACTTATTCATCGTGCTTGCACAGTCATTGTCAATAAAGAAAAAAATGTTACATGTTTTTTTATAGTATATTCTTTTCTATACTCTAAAGTTAGACGGTAGAGGTTTAAATTATATAATAATGAACACAAATGAATTTATTCTAGCGTAATATTTTGTAGATTAGTTCTGCCATCAATCTTTTATACTTTAAAAGTGATACGAACCACTAGGATGCTATATATTTCGATAAAGAAAGAAATAAACTCACCAAGTGAGCTGCGCTTAACGGCCATCTTGCGTTTAGATAACTAACGTAAGAAGATAACCGTCGTAAGTTGACGTTGGTTAAATTTGAAACCAGCGTTAACGGTAACTTGTGTTTACATTACTAAAATGATCTCGGTTAACATTAACCATGGTAAGATGTTAGTAATATAAATAAGGCATAAAATATATTTACGTGCTTTTTTTCTAAACTTAGTGTTCATCATTTCACATAAATTTTCTGTTTGTAGTGAATAAACGTCATTGTTTTTTGTTTTATTTTACACGTTGTATTTTCCCTTATAACTTCCTAAAACAGTTAACTTGTTTATTTAACTTACAGTAAAATTATGAGTCAGACATGCAGGTAGATGTCCGGAAAGGTTGACACGCTGCTTTCTGTGCGAGAGATCACGGGTCCAGGTCCCGTGGGAATCAATTGATTCGGAGCCCACTTAACCAAAAACTGTAAGTCTCATCCTTTAGAAGCTCACCTGTTTAGGACGTTAATAACAATTTCTTTTCTTTTCATTCAATTAAAACCGACAGTCATAGCCTAAGCCCGTCACATGTACCAGGGATGATGTTCTTTAGCAAGATCCTCTTGCGGAGGCATGGATTTTTGCCTAGGTGCCATCTTGGCATTTACGTAGTGAAACTGGGAGAAAAACCCATGAAAACTTTAGCCATATCCA
This sequence comes from Lepisma saccharinum, assembly GCA_022664845.1. Lineage (NCBI taxonomy): Eukaryota > Metazoa > Arthropoda > Insecta > Zygentoma > Lepismatidae > Lepisma > Lepisma saccharinum. The sequence goes on from JAGDQP010002898.1 coordinate 27,068, forward strand.
AAAATACACTAATTCTTTTATTGTCTGTTAGAGATGTTCCACAAACCAACAATGACTCTAAAATCATTGAGAACTATTTCCACACCGTATCAGAGAGTTACACGTTTGTGCATCTGCTTCTATGTTGCATGAATCTTTTGAAAGAAATTATCGTGAATATTCTGTTTCTCAAGCATCAGTTATTAAAACTATCAAATCAAATAACTCTTTTGTTACCGGCTTATATGGCTTCGCTTTGTTGCTAGCGTGACATAAATATTCATCGCTGTTACGATAAATTTAAAAAGAATAGAACATATTTTTGAAGTAAGCTGATACGCTAAAACCTGTTGGGATAGAGTTCCAAGGTAATATAGGTTGGAAGAAAGAGTCAAGTACATTTGTTGTATTTGTTTATCGCTCGTGAAGTACTGGAGAAAGATACTTTATCTCCATAGCAACGCTCAGTAGAAAATATAAGAGGATGAATAAAAGATCTATTTCATTTTTTCTGTTCTAAGATTCTTAGATTCTTTTGTTCTAAGAGACCATAAAATTGAATTCTTTCTGGTCCAATTTTCCTTCCTTCTAAGAATATTTGACAGACTTTGCTTGCCTTTCCTTTCTTCAAATGATTGACAGAGTTTAAAGCTATCTTGAAGATTCTCGAGTACACAAACACATGTCTTTTTTTCGTATTTGTACATCAAATGCAAAGACGATTTTTTTGTTCGTTATAAGCTACTTCAATGACAAGCTCAGCGGAAACAAAATCAGAGTGCGGACACACTACCGCACTGCACAGTGGTCCAGAAAACAAACCTAGAGAAGGTAAAAATACATATTTTATGTGTTGCAATACTAAAGTTTTGGATTGATCCTCCGGGTCTCATATTACAATGAAACAAAATTAATGTTTTCCACTCGTGTCCTACAACTTAAGAAATTAGTAGTACTGTGAGCTGGACAGCCTCTTGGTACCATTCCGGTGAGGGTGAACCAAGTGATTTCTTTTTATACACCGTGGGTCTTATGTTGGAGTTACTGGTCTTCCACCAGGCACCTCCCCAGGTGGCGGATAGGGGAATGCCGACCAGATATGGTGGGTACCGGAAATATTCCGGGGCGGACCAAAACCAGTACTGCTGCCTTGCAGTTAGTAGTGGGATCTACAAAGGCTAGGGGAAGATAACCCCGAACAAAAATATCATGGTGAGGGGAAGCAGCATCACCATTACCACTCTGAGGCTGAAGATGAATGACATCGGCAAGGCTCAGAGATGGACAGAGGACGGCATCTTGGATGTCTACCTTTACTGCGAGGTCGTAGAGCTGACAACTCTACACCGCTAAAACATGTCAAGAAATAGTAACAGATGGTTCATGGATTCTCCTGGGGTAAAATATCCCGGAGGTAAACTAGTCCCTTATTCGGATCTCCGGGCTGGGACTGCTTCAGGGGGCTCTATGAACAGGATTAAGAAAGACCTTAGAATAGGAACGTGGAACGTACGAACATTATACCAAACGGGCGCTCTTCAGGTGGCGGTACACGAGACCGAGAAGTACGAGCTAGACATATTAGCGATACAAGAAGTTCGGTGGGAGGGTCAAGATAGTATCCCACAGGGCAAGTACACTTTCTACTACGGGGGAACACAGTCTCACGATTTCGGAACAGGGTTCCTCATTAAGAATAGTATCCTTCAGGCGGTTCAGAATATAGAGTTCGTAAACGAAAGACTATCGTACGTTACGATACGTACTCGATGGGGCAACACGGTTTTATTAAACGTCTATGCTCCGACCGAGGTGGCTACTGATAACGACAAAGATATATTCTACGATGAGCTAGAAAGGTTGTTTGACCGATTACCGAAGTATAATTCGAAAATTGTGTTGGGTGATTTCAATGCAAAGGTAGGGAGGGAAGAAAAATATAGACCTACTATAGGCAAATACAGTCTTCACGAAAAGACCAACAACAATGGAGAAAGACTGATAACTTTCGCGATTGCGAAAAACTTACTGGTAAAGAGCACGTACTTTGAACACAAAGACATACACAAATACACATGGGTATCTCCGGACGGCAAAACTCTCAACCAGATCGATCACGTATTAGTAGACAGACGAAGACACACCAACATAATGGACGTTAGGTCGTACAGAGGAGCGGAAGGTGACACCGACTATCAATTAGTGATCACAAAAGTAAGGGAAAAGTTATGCATCGCGAACAGAGAAAGCAAGGGATTAAAACAACTGAAATTCGAAGTGAAACTATTAAATAATCCGAGCATAAGAGCAGATTACCAACTCGAACTATCAAATAGGTTCGAAATCCTAGCCGACTCGAGTAATAATAATGATGATATTAATAATGAAATTGATGTAAGTAAGATGTGGGAGGCAATTCGTGAAACAATTAAGAGCGCAGCGAAGGAACGCGTAGGTGAGAAGAAACAACAGAAAAACAAACCTTGGATTGATGAAGAATACATTAAACTTCATGAGGAACGAAAACAAGCAAGGCAACGATGGCTAAATAATAAAAGCGAAGCAAATACCAACCACTAGAGTAACGCGAAACGAAACGCCACACTTGGGTTCAGAAACAAAAAGCGAGAATATCTGACGCAGAAGATTCAGGAGATTGAGGAAAACGGGAAGACAAATAACATACGAGATCTATACAAAGGGGTAAACTCGTTAAGAAAAGGTTACCAGCCGAGGTTAGGAATGATTAGAAAAGAACGTGGAGATCTTCAGGCGGATCCGACTAAAATTGTCGATGTGTGGAAAAGTTATTTCGACAAACTTCTTAATGTACACAGCGGGGAACAAACAGAGGAATTTGAAATCCATACCGCAGAACCGTGGATTTCCGAAACTAGCGGGATCGAGATCGAAATGTCGGTTAAGAAATTGAAAAATTTCAAATCACCAGGAATAGACAATATTCCAGCCGAATTAATTAAAACAGGAGGAACGGCACTAATCAAGGAACTACATAAATTGATAAGTGCTATATGGAGAAAGGAGGAGCTCCCAAAGGAATGGAAAACATCAATAATTGTTCCGATTTACAAAAAAGGCGATAAGTCGGAATGCAATAATTACCGCGGAATCTCGTTACTTCCAACTTGTTACAAGGTATTAAATAATATTCTGTTAACACGCCTAAATGTATACGTAGGTGAAATAATTGGAGATCACCAATGTGGATTTAGAAGAAATAGATCCACGTTGGACCAGATTTTTGCTTTGAGACAAATTTTGGAGAAGAAATGGGAATACAATGGGACGGTTCATCAGCTATTCATTGATATTAAGAAAGCACATGATTCTATCAAAAGGGAAAAGTTATACAGTATCCTGATACGATTTGGAATTCCGAAAAAATTGGTCCAACTAGTGAAGATGTGTCTCAGCGACCCCATAAGCAGAGTACGGATAGGTAATAATATGTCAGATACTTTCAAGATTCGCAACGGATTGAAACAAGGCGATGCCTTGTCACCACTACTGTTTAACTTCGCGTTAGAATATGCGATTTTAAAAATTAAAGGGGACAAAAAGGGACTATCATTGAATGGTTAGAATCAACTGTTTGTATACGCGGATGATGTAGATTTAATAGGTGACGATATAGATGCACTACAAAGCAACACCGATGTCTTAGTAGAAGCGTGCGATGAGATAGGTCTACAGGTAAACATAAATAAAACAAAATACATGGTAACAAGCCGAAGCACAGGGAATGAAGGAATTAAAAACATAAGAATTAGGGATGAGGTCATAGAGAAAGTAAACAAATTTAAATACTTGGGAACATACGTAACAAGCAAAAATGAGGTCACGGAAGAAATAAAAAGTCGCTTAGTATCGGGGAACGCATGTTTCTATTCAGTCCAAAAACTTCTAACATCGCGATTAATATCAAGGAAATTGAAATTAAAAATATACAGAACGGTTATTCTGCCGGTAATACTTTACGGTTGCGAAAGTTGGAGTACGACCCTAGCAGATGAACATAAATTGCGCGTATTTGAAAATAAGGTTTTGAGAAAGATATACGGGCCGAAACGGGACGAGATGACTGGAGAGTGGAGGAGACTGCATAATGAAGAACTCCACGGACTCTACGATTCACCAGATGTTGTAAAAATAATGAAATCGAGACGACTAAGGTGGGCAGGGTATGTAGCTCGGATGGGGGAAAAACGAAGATTATATTCTATCCTGGTTGGAAGGCCCGATGGAAAGAGGCCATTGGGAAGACCGAGACGTCGTTGGGAGGACAATATTAGAAGGGATCTTCGAGAAATAGGTGTTCGTGATGAAAACTGGCTTGATACTGCCCAGGATAGAATCCAATGGCGAACGTTTGTTACTGCGGCGATGAACTTGGGAGTTCCATGAGCCATAGAGTTAGTTAGTTTGTTATACACCGTGGGTCCCCAATTAGAAACCTACACCTAGCACTGCATAAAATAAATTATTTCCATTATTTTTAAACATACAGTTATAATTCAGGTGTCATTCGAAAGCTTTTGAAATGCACGATTTTGTTTATTTCATGGTGTGTTTGCGTAAATATCTGTTTCATAGTTATTCTCCAATAAACAGAGCAACTGAATCGGCTATCACGACTTTTGCCACTTTCATGTACTATATTTCAAAATGGCGGCAATGACTAGGACATTTTTTAGTATTCAAATTTACACCTAGATTATATTCTCGACAGTAAAACAAGGATTAAGTTCCTATCTTGAACGCTAGTGGAAATTTGCTTTTAAAATCACTACGGTGAAATCAGTAGGCGGCCATATTGATGACGTCATATTTGGCACAAAGCTGTACCGGACAAAGGCCACCACGCAATTTTGACATACTATATCATGTATCTGTTCAAAAAGTATTGTGCAAAATTACCCCCCCCCCCCTGAATGGTTCCAAGATGTTGTTTAGCTCACGCACTATTAACCAAACTTTACTAATCTGGGTCCTTTTCAAACATCTGGTAAAAACAAATATCTCTGCAGCTCTGAAAATTTTGCCGATATTTAAAGAGTAAGTGTTACGGGAACAAATAACTCGTTTGAATAACTTTCGACAGTGTTTCAAAAATACGCACGCGATGTCACTGTGAATCAAACTTCAAACTGTAGAGAATAGTGCCCATTTCACGGTGGAAATAGATCTATTTGTCGCAATTGATGACGTTTTCTAAATGTGTGTATGTTTTTAAGGTGGTAACCGGCAATCGGAACCACAAGTGACCCACATGAAACTATACGAATTATCGTGTCATTAAAAAAAGTGATCAGAATCACTGCGCAATGAAGTACTAAATAAGCTGCGTATCAAAGAGTGTCCAGGTCAGTGATTTTGTCAGAGCCCCTGTGGGGAGGATGGGTGGCACCTTAAGTTTAAAATTGTTACGGTTAAAAATCGATAGAAACCGTGCTAAAACTCCACTTACACTACTAATTTTTTACTTAACACCCTCTCCCACAAATTGTAAATCCTGGCGCGATCTCTGGTCCAATTTATGGTAGTAAACTATTCAGATCATCAGTGTCTACTGTAACTGCCTCCACCAGTACCGTATTTATTAATGATCTTGGTGTATTGTTGTAGGAGACATATAGGTGGCAGGCAATAACGTGTGGTTGCCAATATTGATTTCAACCTTTATTTTTATATTTCATTATGATCGTGTGTTAAGAAATATAAATAAAAATAAATAAAGACAAAAAGCTCATTAAAATTGAAAGCAATGTTTATAATGAATATGGACAAACAAAACATAGTAAATACCTTTGCCGATTCAATTGGCATAATGATAGAAAAAAAGTACAGCCAAACAAATTAAATATCGACTTATATCTTTGTATAGTACCGATTACAAGATTTTTACCAAACGAATTTCTTTAAGATGTGTCGAAGTTATACCGGAAGTTTCAAACTCACACCAGGGAGGTGTACAGGGAGCCTGTACTATTCAAATAATATGAATTAATTACGATAAATTTTCCACATTGCAAATTATGATGTAAAGAGTAAAGCGCACCTTCTCGGCATGAATCTTGGTAATGCATTCGACCTTCTCTACCATCAACATTTAAGTTTTGTAATGGAAAAACTGACCTTTCCTAACAACCTCATCAGGGCTATTAACGCATTATTGTTTAGCGGGAAAATGAACATACAGGTTAATGGCTAATAGAACGTGGTGTATCCCAAGGATGTTCTTTAAACAACTTCCTATTTGCTATAAATATGAGTGTACTGACAAATGCCTTAGAAGAAACTGTAATAGGATACCCAATTGGAACAACACATCTTCAGTTAATTAATTATGTCGATGATTATACCGCCGTAGTGTCTTGTTCCAAAGAACTATAGGACTGCATGAATGTTCTTACACGTTTCAAACATGCCGGTATTAAATTGAATCAAAGCAAAACACATTTATTAGTCTTTCAAAAGAATAGCGAGCAGGAATATAAAAATACGGTAACACTGGTGGATAATATCAAAATACTAGGTTTTTCGTGGTACCTGCAGTTGGAAAGATACAATTAATAAAAATTATGAAATTTTATACAACAATATTGTGAACGAATTAGTCAAGTATCAGGAATGTTTTAAATATATCTACTCCCGTGTTACATTCATAAATTGCTATATTTTTAGCAAGTGTAGCTTTAAGGCACAATTTATACCCATCACCAATAAAATACTAGCGCAATTGAATATAATAATTAGCTTCTTTATTTGGAGACATAACATACTAAGGACCAAAGGAGACAACTTGTATTTTCCACATAAGGAGATTTTAAATTAAAATAAAAATCAATATAAAGCGCTACTGTTCTAACGAACAATTAAAAGGGTATGTGAATATCCAGAATCTTTTCCTGGAACTGTTATGATGCAGGTAATGAGTAAAATTGATTTGACTGCACCAATAAATGTAAACCAATGGCGCAAATATGTACCATATTTATTTGAACATTTTCTTGAAATTTCTTACGGTAGGATTAACAAAATTAATATCCAAAATGAAAGTTTTAAATAAATCTATAGGGAGTTATTTGATTATGTGTACAGTACAGGAAATGAAATGATTAACTATGACCCATGTTGGAATTTCCCATTAATATGGGCAAATATTAGCCAAATAAAATTCTTCCCGAACCTATATGGCATTAGATATAAATTAACATATAAGTTTTTAAACCACAAAATAAATTATTTGAAAAATCTATAGTAACAAACAATAAATGCAAAAAGGGAGGTAGTGTTGATACCCTCTTACACAGGTCAAAGCAGTGTGAAAATAGTGGTCTTAATGTCATGACTCTTATGTGTAGAACGACAGTAAATAATTTCGGTACAGAATCTAATATAATTCACACAACAAATAAGGTTGAACAGTGTGTGTGTGTGCATGTAAGAAAAAGAAATAAACAGTTAAAAAGTCGGTAAGACGCTCGAATTTTAACTTAGCAACACATGTTAAAATCTCACTACAGCCGTAATTTTCCTCTCTCTCAGTAATAAAATCAACACCATGTGCTGTGTTAATTTAACACAGAAAAAGTGTAGTCACTCTAGGACACCGCATTGTCTTTTATTAACACAGTTATTTTTTACTATATAGCTTAATACGCATTGGAATAAAACAACGTTGCTATAACCAGACGATACAGTTATTATACATTAGCCCAAATAAGGACGCAGCTTAAAAATCGCGAAAACGATTATTTTAGAGTAAATCGAGAATTTTGATTGGGAGTTTGGAGCGGGGGCTGCTCGCACTTAAACGGTTTATTCAGCTCGTTGGTGCAAAGCTTAATGTATACTGAGTAAAATGTCATTCATTTAACGTCCCGAGCATAATTAGAATGAAAACGACAGTTTTTCTTGTAGATGCGAGAAATAATATTGTGAATCTATCTACAACAACCACATACGCAATTTACTAATGTTCACGTAGCATATTCACTTATATACCATTTGTTTGTAATGCGATTATAGTGGTTTGAATGCGTTTATATCTACTGATGTTGACGTCATAATGTTTAAAATCAACGAGCAAAGAAATAATCTAACCGTAATTCCCTAATCTCTTTCAGTTTAGTGAAACCAAATGTAATGGTCGGTCATATTTCGACCAAATTGATTTGTTGATTTACTGTACCTTATGGATGCCTCTTATTGGAGTTATTATCTAGAACGTTGACAACTAAGCACATATTATTATTATTAAAATAATGTGTGTCGATTGCAGTGAAACTCATTTAACATTACTTCTTTGAAATGAATCTATACAATTTTGATGAATGCAATTTTAGGATCTTCGAAATTGTTTAGTCTGGCTTATATTTAATTTGATGAAGGGGTGGGGGTGGGGGTGGGAGGTTGAACATCTAAACGGCCTTGGTTTTGTTTGTGGATGTAATCTTTGGTGCAGTGTTGATGTTTTATAGTATGCTGCTTCATACGGCTTTTACTGTTGTTTATAGATTTCCAAAGTCCATTGATGTGTATGAAATATGCAAGTGAGAATACATTGTTTTGTTGTTTTCTCTTTACAGATTACAGAAAGTTTTGTAAGCTCTCAACATAGGAGTTAATCGACGAAATTTTCCTCAGAGCCATCAGTTTTCACCTTTTATTACTTTAGTCTCTGTTTTAAATTGTGTCCACTAGCAGGCAAATTTAAAATTAGATAAGCCTGAAAATCGAGATGTAACATTTGAAATGCCTTTAAAATTAGAACCTATAATCGCCAGATTAGGTAGGCTTGGGGTGATGTAAAGAAAAGCCTAAAGGCTTTCAAATACAAGACTAAAAAGCAAAGAGAAGGTTGCGTACATGAAAAGCCGACCGGGTAGCCGTGCAGTCTAATATGTGAGACCAACGACTCGAAGGTCCAGGGTTCGAGTCTCGGCAGCGATCTGAGTATTTGTAGATTTTAATTAGCTGTAAAGGGTCGAATCGTGACGAGCCGAAGTCAAAAGTTACTAGACTGGCCAATATAAAATGAAGTTTGCGTATATGAAAAAACACCATCTTAGATGGTTTACTATTAGTTAGTGCGCGCATGTCTTTTTCTTTTTTCTCTATTTTACTTATAAATAGCTGTATAATGATAAGACTTTGCTTGCATATGACTGAAGACAGTATCTCAAAACTGCCATATAAACCAGTTGAAAATGCCATTTTTAACACCACAGAACCATGATGTATCAAAATCTCCCGTTTGTGTATCATAATTAACTTTTGGGAGGTAACTATGATACACACCTTACTTTCTGCAAGCTTTTACTAATAACTGACGTAGTGCTTGAGCATTTAACTAACTTTTTGTGCAAATCAAATACTTGGCAAATTATAAATCCTACAAGACTGAAAAGTGTATCAAAATTACCCACACAGATCCTATAGTAAATGAGACTCTCGATTAAGACTATGTTCAAGGTATGGTTCAAGTTGGATGGAGGTCAGTGATGCTTTGGGGATGTGTTATTTACATGAAATAATGTCATTATATACATTTCAACAGAATGACTAAATTCTCCTTCTGGACGTGCATACAATTTATTTTATTCAGCATGTCCTCGATAAAACCAATAAGAATACAACACTCTTTCAGAAAAGCGACTTTTGAATCCGTGCGGTTCTTTGTGATTAGAGCAACAAGTAACCGGAAGTATTCTTGCATCTTAACTGGCCAGCAAAGTCCACCGATTTAATCTGACACAAAGAATTTTTCGATCGACTTGGAACAAACAGTGAAATACCAGAACAGACATGCGGCTTGATGGAAATGTGGTTGAAAATTGTCTGCGATAAATTCACGCTGGCAGTCTCAACTGCAGATCAACTTTCCGTTGTAACTCGGTAGTCAAAGGAAGAGGCTACTTGCTATCATGTAAAGTATGCTTTTTCTGTTTCGCTTTAGTTTATTATATTTATTGACTAATAAGGAAGAGATTGGACTTAGATGTAAATAGATGATCTCCCTATCTAAAACATATCACTGCATCTCGAAGAGCAAGAAACAATCTAGAACAGAAACATTTGTTTAAACAAACATATTTTGAATACATTTTCATTTTTTTCGATACTGTTTTTGCAAACATGAAAATCGTCATATTTTATTCTTGGAAGACATGATTTTGATACAAAATGATTTATGCTTTTTCAAATGTTTACCGTGATCGAATTGCACACTTCTTTTTCAAAGATGATAAATATTCTTTTATAGAAATCAACATTCCTCAAAACAATGCATTCGTTAAAACATTCTTCTAATGGACTTTCGCCTCTTCGATGGGGCATACGTGGGTTACCTAATGTTTAAGGGCGCCATTACGTCGACCTTGTCTCTCAGCTTAATTGCCCGATCTTCCTCGAGGAGCAAGTTTGTTCGTTACACTGTCGAACTTGCTCGTTGAACAAGCTCGGGCTAGAAAGTAGATCAAACATCTCAACAGTATAATAGCACCTTAACTTGTCGATTGTATTGTTTTAATTCACGAAAAAAAAAAACAGTATCGAACACATATTATGAAATGTTTCATTATTAATATATAATGTAAATTACCTTGCGTTCATCCAGTAGTAGATAAGTGGGTTCACCATAGAATTGGACATGGCGAGCCAATAGAAGAAAAGGTATAAGTGTTGTACGTATTTTTTGTACAACAACGATTTGTCATAGTACATGTACAGGAAGTATCCATGGTATGGAAGCCAACAAATGGCAAAAATGGCCACAACAACGATGAACATCCGAACAACCTGTGAAAAGAAGGAAAGAAGACAGATTAGAAAGAATTTTGGAATAGAAGAGAAACAGATTAATAAGTTCTAGCCCGTGTATTTTGCGGTCGTGAAACTTGAGAAGCTTTGCAGTTCTGGGGAGTAAATTTTACTGCTACATTGTGACATATACAAGGGTCAGACCAGCTATACAACTACCATAAATCACATGACTCGGAAATCTCACCTTTGTACATCTTTTTCTAATTGCACATACATATGCAAAGAGGCCCTAATCAGCCAGGCCCTAGTTACTAGGTACTTCCTGATATTTGCCTGGTATAACTTAGAAAAAACCGTGGAAAAATTTCAGTCAGGATAGGCGGCTGCTAGGATCGTTCCAAGGACCTTCCGATTGCTAAGACAACTCTATATCAATTTAGCTACAGCTACTCGGTAAACAACAATAATAATAATACGAATCTTATAAGACCATTGCATAGTGGACCGTAAATTAAAATTAGCTAGACAAAATTGATTTTCTCAACATGATTACTGCTCAATTAATTTGTGCCGCACCATAGCTAAATAAGTGTTCTTCATTTCTCCTTATTTCGTAGAACGCTAGGAAGTTTTCAACATATGACGCAGCAGCCCACGGAAAGTGGCTGATAATCGCGTCCAGCAAATGCAGTCAATTAATTGGCTGCCGAACGAGAAGTCGAAGGCTGTGTGATCGCGGTGTGTGAAAGATTGCCGAATATTTTTATGTGGGAAACGTATTTTCGGGTATGTACTTACCTTGTGTAAGTTAGTGTCCGAAGAACAATATTAGTAAATGTACTTAATAAGTGCGTTTAGAAATGAACACAGTAAAAATTAGAAATCCCACAATAGTATTGGCAGGGAAACAGAGGTACAAATATTCCACGACGGACCGTGCATTCAAAACTTGCGCCAGTCTGCAGTATAAATTATTGGCTTTGTTGCCCTTGCAGCAGCTTTTGGCTTTACGTGCCCCTTTTGTGCTGACATGTTATTTTGTCATGGGCTGCAGTTAGAAATGACAGCTTCTCTAACGTATATGGGACTGTGCGAAGTTGTATCGATAGAATCTGTTGGATTCTTAGAACCCAGTATTGCCTTTGTGCATCATTGAATACAACAGAGAATTGATTCATCGTTACTGAAGAATTCTTTACCAATCGGCGTGCTATCTAAACAGGCACAAGAGGGGCAGAATAAAAGAATCAAGAAACACCGGGCAGAACAAGTCAGGAAGTGTTGCCACAAGTAACTTTACGTGATGTCCTGAATCACCTTCTGATCAATTCTGATCCAGTAATAAGTTATCTTCCCAATACGTCGACACGAAAAAGGTACTCACTGCCATAGGTAGTGAAGAATTTTCTAAAATAACCTGATCTCCAGTTACAGTTGCAGGAGTTTGATGAAACTGAAGATAAAGACGACGACGATAACGATGTTCTCCTGTTGCTGTTACTGATTTTATCTTCTGATTTTAGTAATGCTGGACACATTTTAATCTTATAATAGTTAAAATTAAAGAAAAAACACTTTGGAATTTGGGGCCATTTTAGTAACTTATAGCCCCTCGCGTCTCGATTATCTTACAAAGAACACTCGCCAAGTGCCAGAGCCCGATTTTGATGAAAATTCGTATGTAGGTACACAACCTAGGTAAACCTTCACAGACAAAATTATAGGTGCAGCCATCAACAAATAACGACAAGGGAACCCAAGAAGGAACGTAGAGAGTAAGTAAATCGAATACAGAGAACGGAAAACGCCTTTTCTTTCATAAACTGTTACATATATTGAAAAGAAATATCTATTAATGGATATTGGACAGGAGACAATACATGCTGGATGATATGACGACAATGACCGCTATCTTGAAAGCGGCTATCTTGACTATGGTTCAAAATTTTTAAATAGGCAGTGGGCCATATGATACATCAATCTGTGCTGGGATATTCCAAGAAAATCAATGATGAAGTTAGCTTTGGCATAACTCTTACTTATCCTGTTCGACAAAATTACACGTGAAATTGGCCTGGAGAAGGTAACTTTCACACAACATTATGCCTTCTGAAATTGGGACTTTATTTTCCGTGAGTGTATTCAAAACTTTATAGTGCACTTAATTTGGCGGCCATGAGGATCATATTATTCAACATAACGGTACCTCTTTTGTAGTCGTTTGGTTTTCGTTCATTCAACTGTTTCAACAAAACATGCTTTTTCATCTTTCGGCTCACACATTCTCCAGGTCAATTTCACGTGTAATTTTGTAGTACAGGATTAGAGAGAGTTACGCCAAAACTAACTTCATCATTGGGGTTCTTGGAATTTTCCAGCACAGATTGACATGTCACATAGCCCAGTTGCTATTTAAAAATTTTGAAAAATAGTCTAGATGGCCGCTTTCAAGATGACGGTCACTGTCATCATACCATCCAGCATATATCAACTCTTGTCCAGTATCCATTTATAACCTTTTGCTTTAAATATATGTAACAGTTTATAAACGAAATGGTGTTTTACGTATTCTGTATTCGATTTACTTGCCTTCTACGTTTCATTTTTTTCGGGTTCCCTTGTCGTTATTTGTTGGCGACAGCACCTACAATTTTGGCTGTGAACGTTTACCTAGGCTGTGTACTTACATACGAATTTTCATCAAAATCGGGCTCTGACACCTGGCGAATAAAATACACAAACATCCATGATCCTGCCGGTATTCACTGTCAGGATTTTGGAGACGCTGGTCTGAGCATTAGACTACACAGTTACCATGGTTGGCTCTTATAAATTATTGTTTGATAGTAACGCATACTTACAATAACGTTACTTATTTTGCTGTTTCACTGAAAGTAATGTATTCCATCACTCACCATCATTCTGTATTGTTTTATTTTCTCAAATTCTCTCTTCCAACCATGAAACTAAGTACTTTGGACATGTGAAGTAAATTAGTCGTGCGATCGGTATTTTGTCCTGCTAGATTTTATTTCTAGTCCACTGTGCATTGTCAGCCTCGTAGGACTATATTTATCTGTACAAGAATATCAACGCGTAAGAGCGAAGTTCGTTGCAAAGTTATATTTCCGTTACGATGCAGACGACGTTATTCAATTGTCAGTGTTATCTATTTTAGGACTGCCGTAACTGACAGTTCGTGTTGAACCATGACATAGCTCTTTCCGGTTACCTTCAGAAAGCCTCTGACATGCAGACTCTGATATTTCACTAATTTCCAGCGAGTTGCAAGAGAAAACAAATATCGAATAGGTATCTCCATCCTCAATCAAGGCATATAAAAGCTTGTACAGGAGAAGTTAGAATGAAAAAAGGAAACATGGCCTCAACTTCACGTTTATAAAGGAGCATATTAAATAGGACAAAAGCAAAGATCGTAAAGTACTGCAGGAGGAAGAGCATGTCAGACAAGAAGAAGTGAATAGAAGAAATAAAGTAAAAAGAATAGAAGATAGGGCGAAAATAACGAAAAAAGGAAAAAATAAAAAAGGGAAGATAGAAAAAAATAAGGAACGAATCTAAAGAACAAAGAAAGAGAGAAAAAATAAAGAAGATGCGAAGACCAATTTGGAGTAGAAAAATAAAGGAAGAAGAACGCACAAGAACGAAAGATATGAAGAAATGATAAAAGGGAGAAATAAACAAAGGAAGGAGTAAAAGATAAAATAAGTAAAATAATGAATAAATAAATGAAAACAGAAATCTGAGCTGGTTTCTTGAAATCTAGCATAAACTGATAACAATTAGGCTTCAAATAAAAGAAAGCTCAAAATTTTGGGTGGGAGAGGAAAATTATCTTTCGAAAACCCTTTGTTGGTTTCGTGTAAAGTAATGATGAAGCTGTCATCATGTCCCTACAGTTTGAAACTAATTCACCACAAAACATCGTTTCATAGTGAAACGAAAGAAAGACTCAAGTGGTACAAGAGGAAAAAGACAAAGTAAGAGATCAAAAAGGAATTTTAAAAATAAAACAGAGCATTCATTTTTTCTGTGTCATCAACTCCAGACAAGCACTTTAAATAATATGTAGTGAAATTATTTTAGTACAGCGATTTAAAAACCATTGAGAAAACGAAAAACGATATAATTAATAAATATCACTGAGAATAAAGGTAACTGTAGGAGTAAAGACATCATCGAAATACAGCATTACGAATGAGAGTAACATTATTATTCCAAGATGGTATACGCACATGACTTCCTTTCTACTACTACCTTTTAATGGAGGACTATAATATTATGACAGATACGTTCCTTCACATCGTTTACAGCATCACAAAAGGGTCAAAGCTTTGATAATTTCTGTGGTCTTTAAATGTGTAAACAAGTCACCAAAAAGAATTTTACAAGTTTGATTGTATTAATACAGAAGTTGTTTCTGGTCTATAGTGCCCTATTTGTTGGCCCTGCATTCTCGCTATCGCTAGGCATCAAAGTTTCCATTGGAGGAGGATGGAACACAGTTTAGACATGTCCAGTAACAACCGCTCTTCTTCACAGACTTTCCACAGGCCGTCAATGGTGTTCGTTTCTCGTTGTGCCAAAGACCATTTGAAAAGACCGAAGGCGCAATAGTCCATCACTGAGCCATCCGGATATTTCACTGGAATATGAACGGATACCAGTTTCTTCTGCCATTTGTTGAAGGAAAAGGAGCGTCAAATGCTGGATGCCTTGTCTTGACGTAGCCATACCTAATTTGTTTCCCTCCCATACAGATGAAGTTTGCCATTTGGATACATTGGTGTGAGGCCATTAGCCTGATAATTACTGGGATTCGTCTTGGCATTTTTGGCAACACAGTGTGTCTTGAACTTTCCATTGTAACAGAAACTAGCAACGATCATGAATCCCTAGCCAATACTTTACCTACATTCACGGTGCCATCTTTGACAAGAGTTTCTGAAGATGACCCTTCTCACGATTCTCCAGCCCTACATCACGATGAATGAAGGTGTGAATGGTCTTGGGAGATGTTCCCAGACGATTCCCAATACATCTCTGTATTATTGTGTTATTTGATGTAACGAGAGTATATCACTTTCCGGATAGTAGCTGGTATACGGCTTGTAGCAGGACGGAGGTTGACTTATCTCTGAACTAAAGGAAATCGCCACTCTACTCGCGTTTCATGCTCCTTTTAACACCCGTCCTATGCAATTCTTCGACACTTTGAATCCACGTTCCCTGCAAATCTTGATTATGAAACTATAAATGTATTTGGCATCGGAAAGCGCTATTATGTAGACTTCCCAGTAGGAGGTTGATCTTCAATAGAATTCTTCTACACAAACGTTCACTACGCTTGTCACGGATAAAGTGAGGTCTGTTGTATTTATTCGACCGGTGATGTCATTTACTTCGCGCTAGGTGACGCTAAAAGATTGGTAGTATCTTTCGAGTTTTTCGGCTACAATCAATGACAATTTTAAATATTTTAGAGTAGTAAAAATACCTTAAAAGAACTAATAAAAGTCCTGAAAGTATTAGATAGATAGAAAGTTAATATTGAAACAAAATTCATCACGTTATATTTATATAAACTAGCTTTGCCCACGGTATACAATTCTAAACTCACTGTTTTATGTTCACAGAAGTAGTTGCGCAAAATATGAAGTTGATGAGAAGCAGAAAAATAGTTTCAAGAAAAGTAATCACATAATGTTAGTCACGAGTTCATAAATAACCATCTTGGACAACTCTAAATAATAAAGAGAATTTGCTTTCCTTTGAGAAGATGCAAATATATTTTGGTATTACTGTAGTTGCTTTGCAGCAACTGAGATTAAAATAAATACGATCCATATTTGTGACAAAAACGGATTATAGATGAAAAAGAGAACCGGACAAATAAGCAGGCAGGAATAAAGAGGAAGTTTTGACGGGTATATTTAAAATAAATGTTACACCAACTCTTATACAATATTACTGAAAAAATATGAAGAATGTTTTAAAAAATCTGAGGCATTAATATCACACAGTGAATGCCTTATTTATGCCTCGTTAGTTCAATGAAAAAATGAATATTTTACGATCTTGTAAAAAAAAGTAACCAAGCGATGGAGATGAGGCACAGATGAAACTTGTAACGTCTAGTGGACCCCAGGGCATGAGTTGGATATGGAAGAAAACATCATTTGCTAAATCAAGTCCTGACTGGTATCGATTTCATACATATACATTCAAATAAAATATTCTGATCAAATTTTCTTCATATACGTGCTCGAGTGTAAAACAAGAATTGTATTCTTTCTAAAAAAATATATATCTCGTAAATGTTTCATATCTATCTATCTATCTATCTATCTATCTATCTAAATATATATATATATATATATATATATACTTCTTGTATATGTTTCGTACAGATTTTCTCTGAGATCGTTTAGTTTTGTGTTTAAAATTGTATAACAGGTAACGTTAGTTTATCATTTTTATGAAAATGAATTTGAAGGACTTATTTTACATATTACTACTGCAATACCTTTTGCACACATTTTGGTCATTATGTGTTAATAAAAAGAGGAGCTTGTTCGATCCATAACAAAGAACCATAATAGTATAGTAAGACTATTTCAAACTAGTCGCAACCTTGCCTTCTCAAAAGGAACCATCCCCAACCTCGGGGCGCTCGATTGTTCTATAAATATATAGATAAGCTGATTGATGGTCGTTAAGAGGCATAGTAATAATGGTTTTAGTAGGTTTTCCCAGTTCTTGAAATATTGCAGCTCAAGTTGTGAATGAACGTACTCCAGTCTAGCACGCAACGCTATCGCTAGAGAATTGACACCCGTAACATCGGCACAGTGCACTAACAATCGCTATTTCAACTAACAATTAATGGTTCTGCTTACGATAATATCAAAACACTATTTCTCACTTTCCTTAGCGCTGATAATATGAATTCAAAACAAAATGGTCTCGTCATAACATCATTAAAAGATACAAGCAGTAAATGATGGCTGTTTCAATATATTCAAAACACGAGGCAGGGTTGATTGACTGCATGTTGACCGGTTTTTCAACTCGGTTAAATGCCAAAGTTTCATATGACATAGAACGGACACAATGCGGATTTCAAACTAGTTCTGCCAGTAGGCGGGGCTAAGGAAAGGAAGTTGCATGTGACGTAATGGATTCGTGTGACGACAGTTTTACTTTGGTTCGTCCTTCACATGATTCACATTTCACACTATACAAATATGGAGGAGGAAGAGAATAATGGAACATTGTTTTCGAGAAGCATTTCCCCGAATTATGTAAAGTATGTTATACGTTATATATATATGTTAATTTTGTTTCCCCGTTAAATATATATATGTTTCCCGAATTATATGTTAATTTTACCCTGCTTACCATAAACTGAATTTCTTTCGAACCAGAGAAGCAAATATTATTGCTGCTAAAGCAATGAAAACAAGTATTATGGTGGAAAATGATCACTTATAAATAAATAAATAATACAAAAGATTGAAGAGATCGTTTCCAAAGTCGCGCCAAGAGCTATAAACAAATATCATGACTATTCTTTGGGTGTATTTGCTGCGAATTAGATATGTTACTGAAATCGTATTTTATGCACAATACTTTCTCATGTTAAAAGTTTGTACTATTGCTGTCTTATCGTCAACTGTTTGCAATCCCTAAGTAGTCACTTCCGTATGAATTAAGCTCAGCCTTAGCCACGTCCACTGGAAGAACTAGTTTGGAATTTAGAAATGTGCTAACGGGAAAGTACGTTTAAAGAGCACTGTTGTCGTATTTACCACACCGATCATTCACAATAGCAAGAAACAATCGACTGGTTCTAGTCTAATGTATACATCAGGTACACTGCAGACAGAATAACGGCGAAGAAATTTTGTAGGGAGAACGGGCGGCAAACGAAGCATACCTCACTGACTAGGTACAGTTCACGTAGTGCAATAAACAGGAAGTGATTAAAAACAACTTTGGTAAGTTTTATGTTGAAGGGGTAATTCTAGTAACTTTTGACTTCTGCCCGTCACGATTATATTGTGAAGTCACTGCTAGTTAAAATCCAAAACCATGAATGTTCCTGGTGGGATTAGAACCCGCGACCTTCGAATGCATCAGACCACACTTCTAACTTGTCACCTTAGTCGATTCAAATGTTTGAGCTACGATATCTTTTCAGATACGAAAAAAGTAATCAACTCATTACTACCACGTTTTTATCTACCAGCACTTGACTTATATAAATATTTTCAGAACAATCGAACCATCCGAGTTGGTTGGGGATGGTCCCTTGTCAGTGTAAAAGCTTCCATCCAACTTATTATGGTGTGCCTGCAAGCTAGAAATTGTCACAACAAGCGTGAAACAAGGTTGTCATTACAATCTTAAACTAAGTTAAGAATAAAAAGTTTGAGTGCAACGTCTAGAAGTGATTACCATTATCATGTGTTGATAATTCAAACGGAAATATTAGTATACAATTAATAACCTAGCCCGATACCATAAGCAACATATAATTACAGGAAAACACAAGTGGAGCTTAACTCAATACATTATCGAAATAACAACCAAAGCAATATGAAAATATGTTATCCTCTTCAGTGCAATATTATGGATTGCAATTAATACAGAAAGTAAGCTCCGTCAAGTTGGCCCCCCATATGGGAGTTAGAGGATGAGAACATATGCATTCGTTAGTGCATCGTTAGTCCACGTTAGTGCACATGACACTAACGTTAGTGCTCCAATGGGAACAGAGAGAGAAGAGAAAACTGTAGGAGACAACTTTACATTAAGCTTTAGAGAAAAACTGTGGGCGACATTAGTGCTCCATTTTTAAGCGAGAATTTAAAAAAATGTGAGTGGGACACAACTTGACTACAATTTTGCCTCACCCAGTGTGATCGCTAGGGCATCGTTAGTGCACGTTATTGCACATGACACTAACATTTGTGGAAAAACTCTGTCTGGACCAACTTGAGGTCAAGTTTGCCTCACCCCGAAAGAACTTTAAGATCCTATCCGAACCTAAATATATGACTTCGTTAGCGTATCATGTTACTATTCCATTGTTAAGCAAGACATACGAAATAAATTTTGACTGGGGATCATAAAGATATTGGACATCTATGCGGACCCAAGTATCTGAATCTAGCGTTAGTGTTCCATTCTTTATCCAGATCATAGACCTCATAATAGACAGACTTAGCACGCTTCCCCCGTTTCTGGCTGAGCTAAAATTAATGGTTCTTTGTTCAGAGCACGCGATTTTGAATCCATTCGCTACGTAGCTCTGCCATAGACGTCATATTCTACTGTGAGGCAGAGCTACCTAGCGGATGGATTCAAAATCGCATGCTCTGAACAAAAAACCATTAGTTGTAGCGCAGCCGGAAATGGGGAAGATTGATAAGTCTATCTATTATGAGGTCTATGATCTGGATAAAGAATGGAACACTAACGCTAGATTCAGATACTTGGGTCCGCATAGATGTCCAATATCTTTATGATCCCCAGTCAAAATTTATTTCGTATGTCTTGCTTAACAATGGAATAGTAACATGATACGCTAACGAAGTCATATATTTAGGTTCCCCATTATCCTGCTGTTTTTCTTCACTATTACTAAAAGGTACACTTACCTTGTCCTGCAGGATAGCTCGCGACGGGATGTCACTGTGTGTACTCGCTGTGGGTTCTTCCTCGAGGGACTGTGAGGTCCTCTTGGTGTCTTCGGACATCCGGGAAATGATTTCCTGTTGATCCTTCGTACTTTTCTGGTTTTTGCAGGCGGCAAAACCACTAAGTCCATTTTGGTTATCTGGGGGAATCACTGAACCACCTGACAGTAGCGGGAATTGACTGAAATTTCCAATGTCTACCTTTTCGTTTCGTGCTAAATTTAAAGGCATGCGTCTGGAACTTGGTTGTCTCACTTGGGGTTGGGGATTAGGCTTTGTCACTGAGGGAACTTTTGGGGCTGATCTAGATGGACAAATGGCAGCAGAATGGCTGGTATCATCGCACACGAAGCAAGTGGGGGGGCTGCTGAAAATATGTCACAAACAAACGATGACCCTTGACTGTAATGTAACTTGGTATGGGTTTTATCAATTTGATTTTAACTAGTTTCTTTCCACTACGACATGTGTAAAAATGAGTCTGGTTGAATTGTTCTTCCCGAATAGAAACTATTGTGCCATATTTGCTTAATTCTTGTGCTAAATCGGTGTTTGGCATTTCTGATGGTACAGTATGTACTTTAACGGAAGTATAGACTGGGTCCGCTAATTCTAATGTTAACTTATATAACTGATTGTTTGTATCGATAAAAGGAACTTCCCCATTTTTCTCTTCCAAGAGACGATTACAGATTTCCGCTGTACTCAATTTGATGTACAAAATTTTCTTTATGAAATCATATTCTATTGATTGCACGTCCTCATTATCCAATTTAAACTGTTCTCTAATCCATAAATGCATTTCTACACTGGACGGAATTTTGTTTACCACTGGACTAAAGAATATGCGTAAAGTGTTTCGGCGGGTTATATTCATGGTGAACTTTATCTTCGTGATTTGATGAAATTAAAAAAAAAGGACAACAACGAATTAACTAATCAATTACTTAGTGTCCAACATACCGTAGTATGCAAAGTAAATTACAAAATTAGAAGTGTGCAGCATGAGGGTAAATTTTGATTAGCAGAAATAGCTATTTTCAAATTGAGAAATTTAAAATAATTATAATGAAACCCGCTTCTACTCTTTATTGAAACAAGTACTCATTAATATAAACCAATAAATTTCTCAATCCATGTGATCTCATCCTCTTATTTTATATCAGACCTAACTTGAAGGGGCTTACGGTGTAAGGTAGGGTGGTTAGTCCCACGCTCGGCCGTCTTTACCTTTCAAGGTACCAAGAAGTAGGACTTGTACTTAATTTGATTGCAGGCTGAATGCATCTCAGAACATCCAAATTGAAGGCACTGAAGAAAACTTTCCAGCATTCGTACTATTGGAACTAACGAAGACGTAAGGTTGGGTTTTAGCACCAGGAGGGACTAACGAGGAACTAACCAGAGTGTTTCAAATTAAATTTACAAATTCGTGAATGAAGTTTAACGTGAATTTGGCCCTAACCACTGGTTTGGCACTAGAACCTTCTCTAACGAAGCACTAACGTAAGAAAGTGGTGTACTAAGAAGCAATAACGATGGACTAACCATTGACACAAATGTTAGTGCTTGTAGTGGCGGGCATACTGTGACCTTGATTCTCCAACAGTTTTCGGAATCTAGCATCTACAATAATGAAGCACTATCGACAAGATTCTTTCACTGTAAACACTAACGATGTACTAATGATTGGTACAAACTATATCGTTAGTATAGTGGGTTAAAGTTATGAACTCCTGAATTAATTTTAACTTGAACCTGTTTTCAACATGATTTTGACTTTTGCAACTACTCTTGAAAAGCACTAACGTTAGGAAGCGGTGCACTCAGAAGCACTAATGATACACTAAGCGTTAGTACTAATTTTGTCATTAGTTCTTGAGGAGTCGGTCAAGCGTAAAGTTGGCATCCGAACTTTCTTGCTTCTAGCACCTGTATCAATGAAGCACTAACGTTGGTATTTTGACACTGGGAAGGATTATCCAGCGATATCGTAGATTTATTTTTACATGGGTCCTAAATTGATTTTTGGGTGAGCCAAATTGACGTCAAGTTGGATCCACCAACATTGTTTTCTAATTCTCACTTTAGAATGGAGCAGTAATGTTAGTGTGATGTGCTTTAACTTTTCACAAACGAACGTATATGTTTTTAATTTGGAGAGTCTTACGGGGATAATCGGGGTGGTAAGTTAGACGTCAAGTTGAGCCTACGCAGTGTTTACGTCTCTTTCTGGTCGCATTAGAGCACTAACATTCGGTAGATAGCACTAACAAACCCACATGGTTTAACCGCCGAAAGATTTGCGGAAGGTTATGGGGGGGGGAAACTTGACGTCAAGTTGGCCCCCCACATTTTTTTTGCTCCTGTTCTGTTCCTATTAGAGCACTAACGTTGAGTCTCTGGCACTAACGTGCACTAACGCATCCAAATAATTTAATTCTTGAAAGCTTTACGAAAGTATATGGAGGCCAACTTGACGTAAAGTTGTCTCCCACAGTTTTTCTCTTCTCTCTCTGTTCTCATTGGAGCACTACCGTTAGTGTCATGTGCACTAACGTGTACTAACGAATCCATGTGGTCTCATCCCGTAACTTCATATAGGGGGACAACTTGATGGACTAATTACAGCGTTCTCAATTATTTTGGATTGTTTACCTTTTTGCTTCGTGTCTTTTTCTTTAAAATCGAAAATCTGTTTATTCACATTTTTATACATCTAAATAACTGAAGCGATCAACAATTATATCATTTTATATGTGTAAAAGGTGTATAGACAATGTAGTATTTTGCGTGCATTGAAAAGAACATTGTACAAAATAAGTGGCGTAAATTTACCACCTTAGAATAGCGTATTTCGATGTCTTTTTTATTCTTCTTCTTATTTTTTACTTTCTCATCATTTACTAAATTACTGGGTCAAAAGTTCTTTTCACCATTTACACATCTTCGTTTTTAAGTTCCTCTCTGGTATTGATTACACAATTCTGTTTTACTTTACGATTCATCTTCGTTGTCTCACTTTATCTCTTTCTCTTGTACTGTACCACTTGGTTGTTTTCTTTTCTTTTTTTGCTGGAATTACATTTTCTGGTGAATTAGTTTTAAACTACAAACGATGCTGTGGTTGTTGGCTACGTCATTTGTCCGTTGCACGAAAGTAGCAACATGTTCCAAGGAGAAAATACTCCTCTACTTTCCAATGTTGGTTTCAATATAAAGAATTTAACGAATTACAATTGCAGAAAAGTTGGAAGCAGCTTTCAATTATTTACAGGGCAATTTGCTATCAGCTAAAGTTCTGGAAACCAACTTACACTTACTTACTTACTTTCTTCACACCCTTCTATTTTTCTTCCTTCCTTCCTTTCTTTCTTTCTTTCTTTCTTTCTTTCTTTCTTTCCTTCTTTCTTTCTTTCTTTCTTTCTTTCTTTCCTTCTTTCTTTCTTTCTTTCTTCTTTTATTCCTTCCTTCCTTTCTTTCTTTCTTTCTTCATTCGTTTCCCTTTCTTTCTTTCTTCTTTCTTTCTTTCTTTCTTTCTTCAATCGTTTCCCTTTCTTTCTT
>JAGDQP010002898.1:53818-81272 GCA_022664845.1 Lepisma saccharinum
ATATATATATATATATATATATATATATACCACACATTTGCAACCCCTAGCACATAGAAGAATAATCGCAGGAATGAAACATCTCCTCAACCATTAAATCGTTAACGATACCGTTAGAGAAAATAATGGTTACCTAAACCTTTATCGCACCAGCAGTAAATCTTGATTGGAACAAATGGAAACCGTTAACAAATTACCTTTTACATTTCCAATTTAAGTCAAATGAGGCATATTTGATAGCCTAGCACAAAGAAAAAAATCTGTAGCATAACTTTCTATTTAACTAGTATTATTTAACTCTTTCTCTGTGCATTGAAATAGATATAAGCAATTAACCCTTCGCACAACTGCAGTGTTTTGTTATTTCTCTCTGTGACCTCACGAACACATTGCAATTTTATGTACTAATATAAAAGATCCATCGAGAATAGATGAGAAGGAGGGAAGAACAAGTAACGTAATTGCTCAAATGAATTATTCTGATAAAACATTTCGCTTTAATTGCTGTTAATAGGATTCAATTTAATTCGTAGTAATGGAAGTTAATAAAGAAGGTTTACATTTATAACCTAAGGTATCTTCAGAATAATTAAAGCACTGATTACTTACTAGAATAACAACGCAAGTTAAATTAAAGTTTCCTTTACCTTCTTAGAAATGAACACAATAGAAAGAACGCTATTGCTTGAATTTTCAGATATCGAGAATGGCATCATATTTTAATTATACTGTGTACTCAGCAAACTTGGAACAAAAATAATAGCCTCGGTTTCCAGAAATATAATTCAACTCCCTTAGTTTTAATGTGATTCATATATTTTATGGGCGAGACAGGCAGGCGTTACATAAACCGGATGGATGAAGTCCCTTGCGAAACAATTTTTCAAAGAAAGGATGATAGCGGTTAGTGGTTTAGTTTAGGTACCAATCCAGTATTCAACTGGTAAAGAAGGAGAACTCTCCATCACGTTTCTCGCTGTACGTTAAAGAAGTTTAACAGGACATATTTAGTGCAACATTGGCAAGTATTTGGACGTGATTAATAGTTCATTCAAAGAGGACAAGAAGTGCCTTTCTACAGTGTAAAATAATTTTTTTAGACAATCTTATCAAAACTTTACATTTGTATCTAGTCTAATTTAATCTACTTTATATTACAGAGCATTATGCCTGAATGCTAGAGAAAGTGGCACTATTTTCTATGGCTGCTTATAGAAGGCATTAGGGATTAAAATACAGGCTACATCCCACGTGCCATACAGACATCGTCTTATTCGCGCTTATTTCTGCACACATTTATACCAGAGAATGTCTGGGAATTCAATTTGGGTCACCCCTTTGAGGGTGCTATGCCGCCTCAGTTCTACTGTTAAATTTATTGGAATTATCAAGCTTTAGAGTTCATTTCCCCACATTTTCGGAAGCCTACAGCACCAAAACGATGCACCCTGGATGGTCTATACTTTTTCTCTTATTTTCATATCAGGAATTTCGTGAGGCAGGTATGTCGGTGTTGTTTTGCAACACCCTGTTTTGCATTACCTTGCCGCATATATCGCATAGAGCTTTCGCCAATAAGGCATGGTTACGGAAAAGTTAGAAAATCGGTAATATGATATATTAGACGGTAACGGTAAAGTAACGGTAACGGATAGATATATTAGACCTGATTTAATCCAGGCCGGTCACCAATCCGGTAGCCAATGTTTTGAAGGGGCACCGATCCTGTTAGTATAACAGGGAAAAATTTTGCGCGCCTTCCTCCCTGTTTTATTCACATCAAGAGTGAAGTATTTTCCTGCCAGCTAAAAGAGATATGGGAACGTCTTACTGCCAGCCCAGCCTGCGTAGCAGTCTTCATTGGATGGAGTCCAGGAGATGGCGCTGCGCACCAGTCACCTATGGACAGTTTGATTATTTTGTATGGTGTTGGTTTGAACTAAATGTTATTAAGAAAAGACTCTTGTACTAGAACGTGTGTGTGTAATGATTTAATAAAATAAATAATGTATACGAGTTTTGTAGTAGAAATATTTATGTAAAAGTATATTAATAGTTTATTAAGTGCTGCACCATGTATACCACAGTAGTGGCTGAAACTTCCAGATACTCAAACCTAGCCTAGCTATGGATTGTTATCGTACAATCGATGACTTTGTGTAGCAAACGCACAAAAGAGAGCAGTAGGAATACGACCATAATAGGATTGACGGCAATCCTCAATTTCGGAGGGTGAGAGTTAGTCTGAGGTATTAGAACAGTCATTGCACAGAGACTGATCATCATTCATCCGTAGTTCACTCGTTCATCCCTCGTCGTCACAGTGGCTGGTTTGTCACTAGTGATCATCCGTTTCATTTCAATTTGGCTAATTCTCTCTCATTCATCCAGCATCATACAACGAAATCAGCAAGGATCAGGCAAACTTACACTTCCATCAGCTGTACAGAAAACAACATCCGCAGCTACACTCAAATCTACTTCAACGAGAACACAAGCTAAACACCGACGTAGCAGCTCAAAAATACCCCCAGCTAGTTCCAGTTCTCCATCTCCTCAACAACGTCACTCCAGTAGTTCACCACCTGCTAAGGAAACTCATGCTCTAAGTGCTCCATACTCTTGCTCCGTACAGCTCATGAACCTTTTTGACTCCGAATCTAATCATGAACCAATTTCTAGGCATCAACAAAGTTCCATCTATTAATTTCTGCTTACCAATTTTGATCCAGAATTCAAGACTCCAAACCTTCTGTTCTAACAGTTGACCAATACGTTCCAAGAGAAAATCTCTCTCAAATAGTTCCAACTTGAAATTGCATGATTATAAACTCACGAGACATCAACTTTGCAAAGATCATCAGAAACAAACATAGTTACCAGATATTTGTAACTGAAGCCAAACTCGCATCTATGGAAACTAGGACAATTAAACTACCACCGCCACTCGGTAGAACACCCATACTCTCAGTTGTCATCCGAGAAGTCGAACTTGACATATCAGACAATGAAGCCGAAGCCGAATTAAAATCCGTAGGAGATACAATCACCAATTCTAAATGTGCCTATTGTCCTGATCCTCATCAAACCCAATAGTGTTTTAAACAGTCTCCTTAGTGTAGCCAATGAGATGAGCAGCATCCTATCTACTGCTATAAATGCAAAGGCCGTTCTGAAGCTAACGTAGAAACACCTCACCTTACTGTTCCTGTCCGACTCCCTTCTCAACCACAACTGCCCTCAGTCCTTCCTCCACCCACCATTGAACAAATTCTATCTTTTTTTCACCCTCACTTTCCAAAACATACACCCGTTTGCACGAGATACCATCCTCCAATACATCCAGGAAGCCATGCAAGATGTATTTAAAGTCGAACAAAATGCCACTTATTCAGGGCCATGACTTTTTCTCGGTTATGCCATCTGCAAACTATATCTAACACATACATATAAGCAAAATTTCACTTCCATCATCACTCGTTATCACTTATCTCATATTCATTTTTGCATTGTATACATCACTATTGTTCCAGCAGACTCATATGTATACTCATAACACCTAATTAGAGCAGTCCCTAGGCAAGAAGATAAAATCAATCATTTCTTCAGTGTTTCCAGTGTTGTGACGTTTTAGAGCACTTCATTTCCATTGCATTTTCATTTTATTATAATCAGATATTATTCTCTTTCTCACCTCAAAGTATAATTATAGGCGTGAAGGTTTGTAAAATATTAGTTAAGAAATAAAGGATATTAAATAGTAGAATATCCTTTAGACTCTCCAACCAGTTTTACTCACTTCCCGCATTACCCAATATCCCTTCCCTATAGAAAGGGCGTAACCCTCTAGATAGCGCTAGTTACAAAAGTGGCTAGCATTTTGCAAAAAAAAAACAAAAAAAAAACTTCAGAATGAATTTGGAATTGGGCAGCAAATATAAATCGATGACCAAAAGTCAATAAAGAATCTTGTTTTTGATACCTTAACTCTGGGTGTTCTCAGTAAGTATCTGATGAAGGAGGAAACTCCTTTCCTCCCACAAGCTTGGCGGAAATTGAAAGATTTTCCACCTGGTGGAAATTTGGTGAATGAAATTACCTTGCTCCCACAAGCTTGGCGGAGATTCAGTCTCTTCCAGCAATCTCCCACACAAGTGTAAAACTTGGCGGAGGGACTGCACTCTCTCCCACCGGACTGGTGGAAATTTCAACGACCTCCCACTGGGTAAATATTAGAGCAGGTATTCTAATTTGCCTCCCACACGGTGGTACCTCACAATTGTGATTCCTGCATTGGCGCAAACCTGCTATCAAGGAATAACGGAGGATCGCGGCTTCGAAGTAGGTGACGTATTAGGTTACTACACAAGTACGGTCGGTCCCAGGTCCCGTTATGAGTTGAGAGATCCATTGCTTGATTTGATGAAGCATATGAGCCAATATATTACGCAAAATTATCACACTATTAATCAAAACTAATGTACAAGGATGGCATTATTATTTCCAGAAATTTAAGATAGCTATAGTTTGGAATCTTCTTTTGTATCTTTGTTATCTGGTTCTTTCATTTCTTTACGAATTGAATCAATACCTGTTTTGGCTATTTGTGGATTTCTTTCCATTAAACCCAATATCTCTCGTAGAACATATCATAAAAAGAGGATTTCATTTTCTCATATATATATCGCACGTAAAGCTTTTCGCAAGTCTTAACCGTGATGATTTGTAAAATCCCTTTGGTACATTGTTTTTCTGTAATTTTTTGCTAAGTATAACAAAAATCTGCTATCTTTTTTGTCAACTGTTTTTTTTAGCGTTTCCCCTAAACGGTAAGTCTTTTCAGGAAAATTTATACTTCTCCATTTTTGTATTTCTTCTATCCACGATTGAACTAAATACATAGACGTCGTTGGAGAATCCTTGTTGCGCTATTTGTTATTGGAAGCTCTGTGGACTTTTAATGTTTATTTTCGTAAACTTTTATGTGTAATTTGTTTTATGAGTTTATGGGTTGAGCAACTCCCATAGTGTCTAATCTGCTTTTGTGTTTTACGCGAATATGTTAAACAATCCCTATATTTTAGGGAAAGTTTGCCGAGTTCCTGTGGAGGTATTTATTGTCCTGTCCCAGGCAGGAATCGATTTAATGATCCCAAAGTTTTTGCTGTGTTGGCTATACGTTTTATTGAACAAAGAAGTTAAATTGGTGGCGTAGGTAGACTACTAATTAATGGAATCGAATATTTCAATGTTTATTATTAGAGTATATTTTGATATAGGGAGAGCATAGTCCTTTTTAAGGGAAACTAACTTCAGGTGACACTCGCAAACACATTTCATTTCATCTCTAATATCATAAGATTTGGCAAGCACCTTCCGAACCGCACCCGATACGTATAACAATGCCCTTGTATTATCACAAAACGTTAATTCACGTTTGAATATTATTTTGTAATATGTCTCGCATGAGAAACTTCCAAAAATGAAACTACAAATTTGTAAGGGCTCGTCAAGGCCATCTTTTCTGAATTTTGCTGTAGGAAAGTACTTCTAAAATTATTTATAAAGTGTTGATTTTTCGATTCAGAAGAGACACATTCGATTCGAAAATAATGGAATACAATACAAATGTACAAAAGCCCACAGATGCACCAATAATATACATTTGGGAGCATCTATAGAAAATTATTAAAATTTATCAAGTATATATTTGACTTAATAAAGTTCTTAAAATTTACGGTGCTCATCTTACCTCCCTGAATATGTTTGACCTTTAATTTTCATACATGTATACAAAGTATTGGTAGGAAACTAAGAAAAGTTTAGGGGGCTAAGTCCCCTTGGCTACGGACCTGCACCAAGCTGCGAATCGAAATAGCTTGCAGTTACGTGGCACACCAATAGATGGCAGTGAGTACTACAAGGATTCTTTACGACACGTAAGTAGTGATTAATCGAATGCTTTGATACCCGGAAGTCAGTTGCTTGTTCAGCTGAGGCGCGAACGATGTTCCTTACTCACAGAAACTGTTTGTACATGTGGTGGTCTAATGGTAGAATACCTGGTCGTAAACTGAGCGATCCTGATTACGGCAGTGATCTTGTTTTTCAAAATTTTCAGAACAAAATTTGTTTATGCAACAAGAATAGGTATTAAATTAAGATAATAACATATTCTTTTATTCTTTATTAATAACATAACTTTATCCTCAACATTATACGTCATAATATTATTATGTTCTACATAATAGTAATACTTTTTAATATTTTTATTATTATATGATTTATCTTACTGTTTTACTTTGGTCACTTCATATGTTATCTAAAATAGAACTTACCTTTCGTTTCGATTTTATGGAGTCCAATTGTCTTTGTGTTAATTCTCCGATGGAGCGGCTGCCCCATAATTCCCTTCCCATTGACGTGTAACAGATTGCCATGGAGAACATAGGTACAACGTATGTCACCAGAGAGAATACCATGTTATATCTGAAAAGAAAGGTAGATGAAAGGATTTTATAAAACAATTGAAATGAAAAAAGCAATTCATAAATTGAAAACGTCCATATTGATATTAACTTAATTTACTGTTCCTTCCGCATGATCGTGCGGAACGGAGTGAAACAATGAATAGCCGTTGCCAGGGGAACAAACGAAACAATGTTCCTCCTCTTTCTATTGTTAGCTACAGATATTCAATTTTTTTCCGCATTATGAACATTCATCTCTTTCAATTGCATGGATGACTGCTCGCATGTTTATAGAGCAAACAGATACTCGAAGTTTAGTCAAGAAGTTTCGACAAAGTGGTTATTCTGACGGGGATTCCGATACACACCTTTTTCAAAGTACCTCCCTTCTACTGCTACACACTTCTTCCAACGACAGCACAACAACATGAAACACTCCTCCAGATCTTTTTGACTGCCATCCTGAAGCGTTACCGGCGTAGTTTCAAGTGCTTCTGTATTCACAAAACTCCAGGACTAACGTATTTGTGAAAAGAGTTAACAATTGGCTGAATTCAAATCGTTAATGTTAGAGTGTTGTTTTAAGAGTGACGTGTTGATGACGACAACGTTTTTCAACTTGAATATTCTGAAACTGCGAAAGCACGTCTGTCGTGTCGTTATCGGTGTACTCTTTCCTACTGCCTCATTTCTCAAGATAATTGCGCATGCGCGGGACTGCCCACACGCTGTTTCACCCAACATGCACCTCCCCTCTCCTCAGGCTGTTCCATCAGTAGTACATATATGAGGCCCTATGCTAAACCCCGTTAAGTCCACTTGGACAAATTGCAGAGGAGAGCAAATAAACCACAAAAATCAACATTTCTGAGGAACAACAATGATAGAGATAAATGGGTAATGAGAGTCTAATGTCTTTTAATAAGATGCATTCAGGATGCATCAATTTCACTGTCAAAGTGTAACGCATTCTACATGGATAAAAATTAAGTTTCGGTAAAACTTTGATATGCAGATCTCTCTGGCTAAGCCAACGTTGTATTATTTCTGGACAGTTCCTTGGTAAACCAAAATAACTATTAGGAAGTGCTTGTGACCTTGCTGACAAGAACGAGTGAAACAATGAAAAACAACTCTCACTTTTGAGAAATATAAAAGAACAGCTCAGCAGAACAGACATCACTTCCTACTTGGACTTCATATTCAGTCTGCTCAGAACGAAACGTAAGGATAAAATTGAAACAGAATTCAATATTGATAACTTCTGCAGACAACGTACTGACTATTGAGTAAAGTCAGTCGTCAATTGTTAAAAGACGTCAATCAACTGCTTATCACTGTTTTCTTCCTTCCTTTTATCATTGGTGTCGATTTATGTTTTCGTTGTGAAGAGTGATGGTCAGCAAGGTTTCGAAATATTTGTTAGTCAAGGTCTTGCCATTAATGTGACACGATTATGTAATAGGGAAACTCACAAATACCTGTTCAATTGTTTTAACTTAACTTTGAAAGTTTCAGAGAATTCTTTTACTTGTAATTTTTCTTTCTCTTATACTCTGTAATAACTATTTATTTATTTATTTATAAGTCGCCTATTACAGGAAAAGAAATACCCAATTTACAATAGGCTTACATAATAAGGAATATTACAAATGGTTATGATACAAAAGAAAGACAAAAAAAAAAACAACAACATGAAAATAATCAACAAGTGGTAAATATGAATATTCAAATCCGTCAAATATTAGAAACGAGAGAAAAAAAACTGAAACATAAATGAAAGTACTCGGACACAATTATCTCAACGGAATTACTTGTCACTAATAAGTAAAATCGAAAGACCAAATTGTAATAGAATATCGAGTTAAAAAAATTCACAACAATCGGGGATTATATTTAAGAGTTTTTACATGAGTAGAATAAGGCATAGCAAAATCAACATCCACATTGTTTGGCGCCAGTTTGTTGAATAACTGACACATTCTTGTAACAGGTGAATTGGAATGTGCAATAGTTTTAGATCTATTACAATTAAAAAGCAATCTACTCCTTAAATTGATAGCTTTTGTATTAAAATTCAATAGCTTTAGACACTCCGAGCTATCAATGATTCCATTTACTAATTTATAAAGAAAGGTTAACTGCAAGAGCTCGTGTCTGGTTGCCAACGAACTTATACCAAAAATCTTTAAAAGTGTGTTGTACGACACCCTTTCTTGATAAGAATTAATTCTAAAAATCTTGTAATAGAGGTATCTCAGAAATTTGTTTTGGATACGTTCAATTTTTTTAATAAATTGCTTGTAGTAAGGAGTCCAGATTATCGAAGCATACTCTAGTTTGCTTCTCACAAAAGTATTAAATACAATTATTAAAGCATTAAAGTTGCGGAATTCTCGTGTGTTCCTTATCACAAATCCTAAGAGTTTATAAGCCTCATTGCATACTTTTTCTACATGTGCATTGAAAGATAGTTTATTATTAAAGAGAATTCCCAAATCGTTTACCTCTTGGTTTCTTTTGATATTTAAGTTATTAATCTTATATTCAAAATGAATTGGTCTATTTTTCCTAGAAAAGGTAATTGAAATGCATTTATTTATATTGAAATGTAGTTTATTTTGAATACTCCACTCATAACAACTGTTTAAATCTGCTTGTAACTTCGAAACATCCTCATCTACTCTTATTTGTCTAAACAATTTCATGTCATCCGCGTACAGTAAACAGTTTGAGTATTTGAGAACCGTCGGTAAATCATTAATAAATAATACAAAAAATAAAGGTCCAAGCTTAGACCCTTGAGGCACGCCAGAGTGAACATCAAATAGGTCGGATCTCTGATTATTGTAAACAACATATTGTTTCCTGTCTTTTAAATACGAAGAGATCAACTGCAACAGTTGTCTTGAAAATCCAAAATTAGATAATTTCTTAATCAAAATAGCATGGTCCAATTTATCAAAAGCTTTTGAAAAATCAGTATAGATCGTATCAACAGAAAAATTATTATTGAGAGTATTTGATATATATTGAACATAAATAAGAATATTCGTAACTATTGACCTCCTTGGATAAAAACCGTGTTGATGTATTGATATATAAGGTTTTACATGATTAAATATTCGTCTGTAAAGAATGTGCTCAAATACTTTGGCTACAGAAGAAATTAATGAAATAGGTCTATAATTTTCTATATTTATTAGGTTTCCCTTCTTAAGAATAGAACGAACTTTGCTGATTTTCCAAGCCTCTGGATACACAGATGTTTTCAATATGAGGTTGTAAATATAACATAACGGTTTCTTTAAACACCTCACCACATCCCTTTACAATATAAGTGGGTATTAAATCTGAGCCCGATGACTTTGACGGTTTTAGATCTTTAAGAGAATTAAAATATTCTTGTTCGGATATGGAATTCACCATC
Source organism: Lepisma saccharinum (assembly GCA_022664845.1). Taxonomy (NCBI): domain Eukaryota; kingdom Metazoa; phylum Arthropoda; class Insecta; order Zygentoma; family Lepismatidae; genus Lepisma; species Lepisma saccharinum. The sequence goes on from JAGDQP010002898.1 coordinate 63,719, forward strand.
AAACAATGCGATACATATAAATTTGAAGATTCACATCCATTGCAATCTGCCGAGGATGAAGAATAAACACTCTTAAAATATTGAGCGAACCCGTCAGCAATAGCAGAATCAGAAGTAAGAGTTTGATTATTATAGGTCATGTGACTAACTTCCAACTTATGACTTTTCTTATTATTAAGGTAGTTCCAAAAGCATTTGGAATTGTTCTTTAAGTCTGCCTCTGCCTGAGCTATATATAATTTATATGCCTCATTAATAAGATTTTTAGATCTTTTACGTAACTCTGTAAATTTATCTAAATTATAATCTGACTCATTCTTATGTTTCTGATATGAAACAATTATCTGATAGTAATTTATAGTATCTTTTGTGATTTACCATTGCTATCTTCTCTTGGCTCCCATTGTTTACTGCAAGAAAATAGTAATTGTTTCATAAATGTCAAAACGATCCACCGATCACTTGTTTAAATTCAATTCAACATAGCCACTTAACTACCGATTAAAAAAAACTGTATCAAACCCATTATTGTTTCAATTTGCATTAATATTCAATCTATCTTTCTGTTAACATAGATTCTATTTAGAATCATCCTTTACCTACATTTTTATTAGCAATACTATAAGTTCCTCTTTTCAGAAGACGACAAAAGAGCATAATATTAAATGTCACTTTTTTATGCCGTCTGAACTTCAGTGGTCTGAGAACCACTTCAGTGATATGTTGTGTTGAACTTAACGGGTTTTAGCATAACAATAACGTAAAATAAGTTCAAATTCCTTCAAATAAAGAATTCTCACATCTTGGTTCTCTTGATAAAGTTGTTATTTTTATATATATCAAGTAAGTGTGGTTTATTGACGTACATATGCTTATCAGAATAATGGAAACACCTGAACGAAAGTGCAACTTACCAGATTAATATGGTGTCGGGCCACCTTTCGCCTTCAGAACAGCCTTGATGCGACGTGGGATGGAGGCATAGAGGTCGTGAATGGTAGCAAGTGGAATATTACACCATTCCTCGTGCAGGGCATCGGCCAGTTCTGTGAGAGAGGATGGAGGTGGAAATCGTCGCCGGAGTCGTGTTTCCAAGATGGACCACAGATGTTCAATTATGTTGAGATCTGGGGATTGGGCGGGCCAGGGGAGGTGTTGAACTTCATCCCGATGTTCCTCAAACCACGCTGCAACAACTCCAGCTGTGTGAATGGGTGCATTATCATCCTGGAATATGGCGTCATTGTCCGGGAACAACATCCGGACCATAGGATGCAAGTGGTCTCCTAAAATTGCGACATAATCGTTGGCAGTGATGCGTCCGCGAAGTGTGACCACAGGACCCAATGAAAACCATGATATTGCGGCCCACAGCATCACCGTGCCGCCGCCATGTTTCACAGTTGGGCGGAGACACTGCAGATCATACGCTTCTTTGGGCGTTCTCCACACATAAACACGGCCCGTGGTTTGGAATAGGGTGAATGGTGACTCATCCGACCATACCACACGTTTCCAGTCGTCAACGGTCCAAGCTGCATGGTCGCGGCACCATTTGCGGCGTGCTAAAGCGTTCTGGTCCCTGATGAGAGGTTTGGCCCTTGCAACACGACCCCGTAAGTTCATGTCATGTAATTCGCGGTGGACTATGATTGTCGAAACAGGTTGGGGGAGGTGCTGATTGAGTTCCTCCGTCACTTGCGCCGCAGTGGCACGACGGTTCCGCGTGACAATGCGCTTTAATACCCGGCGTGCCCTGTCACTGATGCTTTTCTTCCGCCCACTGTTCCGCTTCCCCGATGTGGTTTTCCCGTGTGTTGTGTAGGCCGTCATCACCTTCGACACAGTCCCTGGCGACACACCTAACACACTAGCCACTGCCGTCACACTCACTCCACATAACCGCGCACCAACAATTTGCCCTCTTTGAAACTCTGAGAGGTCTCCCATTTTACACTACCTCCGTCTGCTGCAGCCACTGCACACTCCTGTTCCACGACGCCTGACGTAGTATGGAGACCGACCTAACACACCACCACCAGCAGTCCGGCGCTGCGGTCGCCACGACACCAGTGCCAACCCATACATCTGACGTGTTGCCAACTACATGTGTTTCCATTATTCTGATAAGCATCTGTACTTCTATTTGCGACATTATGAACTTTAGTAGTAAACACTTACAATGTTATTCAAATATAAGCAATTTCCTCAGGATACTTGTTGTCAGAACATTGATTTAAAGAAGTAATCGATAGACCATTTCTGACATTTATAACCCTCTGGTAGTCGATGCAGGACATAACAATGATCATCCTAACATCAAAATATCAATTTCGTTAAAAAAAAATTGTCGCTTACTCCCTTTTGACACGGAGCCCTCGTTATGTATCTGGAGTTCTTTTTTGTTTTCCTTGAATGGCAGGCAACCCCGGCAAGCAGTACAGTCAGGCGGGTTGCGAGACTTCCAGGCGTTTGTGCCGAGAATAAGAAATTTTCAAAATACGGCTAGGGCCATCTTGGATTTCAAAAATTCAATTTTTTTAAAAAATAATTGATATTTGTATTGACATCGAACACAAACAGGTGTACAAAGTTTGATGTGATTGGATAATGGAGAATGAATACAACAAATGTCATTGCTAAATTTGAAATGATCAGAAAACCCGAACGTGCAAATGCAGGTGCGGAAAGTGTGATCAAGAAAGGACTTTAATATATTTTACTCCCAAATATCTATCTGCAAAAGAAATTTGTTATTGGTATTTTATAATCTTCACCAAGGCTGCAAGACTATAAAATTACATTTTGTAGTCTTCATTTAAAGATCTGATAATACCTCTATCTCTACCAGTTAATTGAATACCGGTAGTTGATGAGTTGAACTACCGTCACTTCACACGGAAGTCTTGGGGTACGCACTTATCCTTTGTGGAATTTGTTTTGGACAACGTATATGAAGTTAAATCCTATTTTAAATAAAGTGATCTTGAGATGTTTGTGAAAAATCCGAAGTTAAAACGCAAATTTAAAAGTCTCCTTTCTTTGGATATATCTCTCCTTCTTAAATACAGTCGAAATTAATTTCATTCCGAAATTAACTTTCCGCCCCAAGTAGTTGATCATTTTTCAATTACTAAAAAGAAAGCAACCTTCGTATCCATCCTACGAAACTTCGATAACGAACACACTTCTATAGGGGATTGAACCCAAAACTTGTGCTTGAAATGTCAGAACGTTAACCACTCAGTTACTTTGTTTGGTGAAGGAAAACAGAAATAGGGATCCTCTCCTTCACGTTTTATAACTTTAATCATTGGTGGCAGGGATTCTACCAAGGTTTTCAGTTGGGGGTGTAATTTCAAAATTGAGATGGTGTAAGTGTAGGTTTGCACGGATTCTATCGGTCTTTGGCCGTAAAAATTAAAGGTACGCTCTAGAATTTGGGGGTGACACCCCACGGGGTGGTCTGGAAGATTCACTGATTGGTGGCCTACATGTCTCAGAGGATCGATCGGAGAGGTCCAGAAAAAGAGAGTCGATGTAGAACCAACTCATGATCAATTATAGAATTATCTCTGCTTAGCATATGCTAGTGACATTAAACAAAATATTTAAAAGATCATGTTTATAATCAAATTCTAGAATCTTATTTATTGAATCAGAAGATGGCAGCACAGTTAACTTATCATACATTGGTACAGGCCAGAAAATAGGCTATAGCCTAGGCCTAGAGCCAGAGCCCACCTAGAGCCAAAGGCTAGAAGCTAGAGCCACTGAATGTTGAGCATGGTTTCCATCCATCACAAAGTTTTGCATTTGCTTCTGCTACGGCTTTATCAAACCTGCCTTAAGTCATCATTGTGCACTATCACTTACATGCGTACCCATTGTACTCGATACGATCCCCACAGAACAACGTAGTAAATCTTGGACACCATTGCTATCTCGGGACCCACTGCACCGATCAAGACGGTTGCGATGGCTCTAACCTACTCTATCGAAAACCTTTCTAACGACACCTCAACCATGTATCAACACCTTGTGGTTCATCAGTAATATTTTTACAAGAACACACGGACAAAGAGGGATATAAGGTTCCACGTTGGTAGCACTAGTAAGCGGTATTGCATCAAGGGATTTACAGAGAGAATTTAGCATTGCTCGCATGTGGTTATGCTGAACCAATTTCTACTTGTCATCGTACGGCAATTATGGAGAGGTTTCAGCACACAATACTGATTACTACTGCCGTATTTTCCGAGATATTTTCCCCCTCCACCCATGATTACCAACAACCAGGACATTCAAAGAATAATGAACACTTTCGTAAGTGTTCCGAGAGTAAGTGAGCCAAATGAGCACTTTCAAATGTTCGCCTGTTAGCCCCAAGTACATTTATTACCATACCATAAAGATATAATCAAATTTATAAGATTTGTATGCCTTACGAAGGCCAGATGCTTGCAAAAGCGAATCGTTACTTTCCAAGTTAATAATTGGAAACTTCTGCAGTTATCTGTTTTTCTTTCTTTGGATCAACGTAAATGAAAATTGGGTCACTTGACAATTCGGGGAGTAGGGACGAACAGTAACATAGAGAGCAGTTTACATTAAAATAACATAGGTGCCCCGGGTTGGAGTTACTGGTCTCCTAAAAGGCGCCTCCCCAGGTGGCGGATATGGGAATACCTACCAGATATGGTGGGCACCGGAAATATTCCGAAGCGGACCAAAATCAGTACTACTGCCTCGCACTTAGTAGAGGGATCTACAAAGGCTAGAAGTAGATAACCCCGAACAAAAATATCATGGCGATGGGAAGAAGCATCACCATGACCACTCTGAGGCTGAAGATGAATGACATCGGCAAGGCTCAGAGATGGACAGAGGACGGCATCTTGGATGTCTACCTTTGCTGCGTGGTCGTAAATCTGACAACTCTACACCGCTAAAATATGTCAAGAAATAGTAACAGATGTTTCATGGATTCTCCTGGGGTAAAATATTCCGGAGGTAAACTAGTCCCTCATTCAGTTCTCCGGGTGGGAACTGCTTCAGGGGATCCAAAAACAGGATTAAGAAAGACCTTAGAGTAGGAACGTAGAACGTACGAACATTATACCAAACGGGCGCTCTTCAGGTGATAGTACGCGAGACCGAGAAGTACGAGCTAGACATATTAGCGATACAAGACGTTCGGTGGGAGGGTCAAGATACCATCCCACAGGGCAAGTACACGTTCTACTACGGGGGAACACAGTCTCACGATTTCGGAACAGGGTTCCTCATTAAGAATAGTATCCTTCAGAATGTAGAGTTCGTAAACGAAAGACTATCGTACGTTACGATACGTACTCGATGGGGCAACACGGTTTTATTAAACGTCTATGCTCCGACCGAGGTGGCTACTGCTAACGACAAAGATATATTCTACGATGAGCTAGAAAGGCTGTTAGACCGAATGCCGAAGTATAATCAAAAAAATGTGTTGAGTGATTTCAATGCAAAGGTAGAGAGGGAAGAAAATTATAGACCTACTATAGGCAAATACAGCTTTCACAAAAAGACCAACAACAATGGAGAAAGACTGATAACTTTCGCGATTTCGAAAAACCTACTGGTAAAGAGCACGTACTTTCAACACAAAGACATACAAATACACATGGGTATCTCCGGACGGCAAAACTCAACCAGATCGATCACGTATTAGTAGACATACCAACATAATGGATGTTAGGTCGTACAGAGGAGCGGAAGGTGAAACCGACCATCAATTAGTGATCACAAAAGTAAGGGAAAAGGTATGCATCGCGAACAGAGAAAACACGGGGTCGAAACAACTGAAATTCGAAGTGAAACTATTAAATAATGCGAGCATGAAAGCAGATTACCAATTCAAACTCTCAAATAGGTTTGAAATCCTAGCCGACTCGTGTAATAATAATGATTATATTAATAATGAAATTGATGTAAGTAAGATATGGGAGGCAATTCGTGAAACAATTAAGAGCGCAGCGAAGGAACATGTAGGTGAGAAGAAACAACAGGAAAACAAACCTTCATTTGATGAAGAATGCCTTAAGCTTCACGAGGAACGAAAACAAGCAAGGCAACGATTGCTAAGTAACAAAGCCGAAGCAAATTCCAACCACTACAGTAACGCGAAACGAAACGCCACACTAGGGTTCATAAACAAAAAGCGAGAATATCTGCCGCAGAAGATTCAGGATATTGAGGAAAATGGGAAAACAAATAACATACGAGATCTACACAAAGGGGTAAACTCATTAAGAAAACGTTACCAGCCGAGGTTAGGAATGATTAGAAATGAACGCGGAGATCTTCAGGCGGATCCGACTAAAATTATCGATGTGTGGAAAAGTTATTTCGACATACTTCTTAATGTACACAACGGGGAACAAACACAGGAATTGGAAATTCGTACCGCAGAACCGTGGATTCCCGAACCTAGCGAGATCGAGATCGAAATGTCAGTAAAGAAATTAAAATATTTCAAATCATCAGGAATAGACAATATTCCAGCCGAATTAATTAAAGCAGGAGGAACGATACCTGTTACAAGGTATTAACATATTACAAGGTAATATCCTGTTAACACGCCTAAGTGTATACGTAGATGAAATAATTGGAGATCACCAATGTGGATTTAGAAGAAATAGATCCACGTTGGACCAGATTTTCGCCTTGAGACAAATCTTGGAGAAAAAATGGGAATACAATGGGACGGTTCATCAGCTATTTATTGATTTTATGAAAGCGTATGATTCTATCAAAAGGGAAAAGTTATACAGTATCCTGATAAGAATTGGAATTCCGAAATAAATGGTTCAACCAGTGAACATGTGTTTCAGCGACCCCATAAGCAGAGTACGGATAGGTAATATTTGCCAGATAGTTTCAAGATTCGCAACGGATTGAAACAAGGTGGATGCCTTGTCACCACTACTGTTTAACTTTGCGTTAGAATATGCTATTTTAAAAATTAAAGGAGACAAAATGGGTCTATCATTGAATTGTTTGAATCAACTGTTTGTATACGCGGTTGATGTAGATTTAATAGGGGACGATATAGATGCACTACAAAGCAACACCGATGTCTTAGTAGAAGCGTGAGATGAGATAGGTCTACAGGTAAACATAGACAAAACAAAGTACATGATAAGAAGCCGAAACACAGGGAATTAAGGAAATAAAAACATAAGAATTAGGGATGAAGTCATAGAGAAAGTAAACAAATTTAAATACTTGGGAGCATACGTAACATGCAAAAATGAGGTCACGGAAAAAATAAAACGTCGCTTAGTATCGGGGAACGCATGTTTCTATTCAGTCCAAAAACTTCTAACATCGCGATTAATATCAACGAAACTGAAATTGAAAATATACAGAACGGTTATTCTGCCGGTAATACTTTACGGTTGCAAAAGTTGAGGGAGTACGATTCTAGCAGATGAGCATAAATTACGTGTGTTTGAAAATAAGATTTTGAGACAGATTTACGGGCTGAAACATGACGAGATGACTGGAGAGTGGAGGAGACTGCATAATGAAGAACTCCACGGACTGTACGATTCACCAGATGTAAAAATAATGTAATCGAGACGACTAAGGTGGGCAGGCCATGTAGCTCGGATGGGGGAAAAACGAAGATTATATTCGATCCTGGTTGGAAGGCCCGATGGAAAGAGGCCATTGGGAAGACCGAGACGTCGTTGGGAGGACAATATTAGAAGAAATCTTCGAGAAGTAGGTGTTCGTGATGAAAACTGGCTTGATATTGCCCAGGATAGAATCCAATGGCGAACGTTTTTTACTACGGCGATGTACAAGCGAGTTCTATAAGCCATAGAGTTAGTTAGTTATAACATATGTGCAGCAACGTTTTTGAACTCCAGCAAGAATCAGCCGAGTTAGGCCATCTAGTAAGCTCGAAAAAGTCGGAGAAAACGTACTCTTCGATGTTCGCTAAAAAGGCAATTTTCTCTGTTTGTCCTCGCTGGTATTCAAGTGCGCTGACTTGCTTCATTATAAAACATATACAACAAAAAGCAAAAGACAAATTTGAGGATAGAGGAAAATGCCGAAATGAGAAAAAGAGTAAAGTAATTTTAATAATATTAATAATAATTTAAAAATTCCTTTAATTTAACATATTTACTATGGTCGCAACTGTGGTCTAATAAGGCCGACATCTAAAGGGATGACTTCCTTTTGCGTAAAAACTTTTACGGTGCAAAGACCGAGAAGAAAACTCCCAGGGCATTAGTTTGGGTCCAATTCCCTTAGTAGAACCGAGGCAAAACCCTTGAGAACCTGAGGATAGTTCAGTGGGCGTAACTCGAACGCATGCCACCTCCCTAGTGCTTTTCTACAGTCATCGATCGTAACCACCAGACCAAGGGGATCGGATTTAACAAAAATAAAAATCCATCATTCAAACTTTGCAGCAATGAACTTCTTAGCCGCCAGATGTTCATTCAAGTTAAGATAGAGAAGGAACCTCTAGCAAAGGAAACCTCGCACCCTGACTGTCAGTATCACGTATACAAACAAACATACTAACGAAGTTCCGTCTGGACATCCTAATACATATTGGGTAAGAAAAATTGAGTCGAGATTAGAAAATATGTGGTTTTCTCCGGAGGCAAAGTTTAAGAAGAAGAAGAAGACGAAGACGAAGAAAAAAGACATTTCAGCAGCACTGAGGACCAAATTGCTTTCCGCTTCAATTTGTCCTTTGGCGTAGCCATTATGAAGGCTATGTGGGATTTGTGTGTCCAAGTCTAATGCAGACGTCTCGTTATATCAGTACAAGAAGCGACGCTATGGCAACCGTAATGCTCTAATCCTCAAAATTCTGCCAACTGGAAGAAGGTCTTTTTCTGTTTCCAAGTTCCCCGAGAAAAATGTATTTCAAAAGAACGAAATATGTACTAACAAGTACAACTTCAGATTTTTTCTTCATTCGTAATAGTATTTCGAAGAAGCGCAATCAATATACAGTGCAGTGTATAATACATCATTACACTTGGATCTTTTAGCGATGAAACTCTAGTCGTAACGGCTTCAATTCCATTGAATTTTTAAAATTTGTTTATGACCTTTAGGAAAGTCTCAAGAAAGAGACTAAGATAGGGTGGGGAAGAAGATTTTGGATTAAGTCAGCTGGGTCCTAGTTTGAAGGTATCACCCCATAATAGCCTGGTAATAGGCGAACGTTGGGACCGTTCCCAGGACTTTCTGATTACTAGGTCAACACTATACTAATTCAGCTACGGACACTCAGTTTCAGTGGCGTGTGTGTCAGTAGACGAAATACAAGAAAATCTAATGTAAATAAAAAAATATTTCTGGTATATATTTTCTATTGTGATAGCCGCTATTACACTACTAAATTCAATGTGGGACTTACGATAGTCACAACATAACTTACGACGTTGAATAGTGAAGGCTATAATTCCTTTTGAGAAACGACCGAATGAAATGTGACAGATTATGAAGCTATAAAATTCAACTGACATTGAAAATAGAAAAATCTTCGAATTCGGATTTTTGTATATAATATGAAATATATGCGACACAAAATATCAATATTTTTCAGAAGAAACATGTTAGGGTTCATTGTGCTAGGAACGAAATATAATTGTTTTATGCTACATACATTTTGTGGTAAATACGAGGTGTGTTCAACAATTACTGTCTTTGACATGAAAGGAGCTAAACCACAATTTTTGTATACTAGTATATTGTTGTATAAGACTTTACTACTATCTGTTAAAAATTTTAGACTTCCGTCACTGATAGCAATAATATTATTTATGTTTTCCAGGTAGGGAGTGAGACCAGAATAGTTAACTATTGATCAAAAGCGAGAATGAATTCGTGCATCAGAGACAAAGTTAGTCCTGTTTAAGCCCAACAATGAGCGGTTTGTTGTCAGGTATGTATCCGTGGATAACATTTGAATACATCATTATAATCCGGAATGTAAGCAACGAAGCGTGTAGTGACGGTGCCAGGAATTTCCCCCTCCCCGTAAACTCAAAGTCCAAGTATCCGTTGGTAAACTTAAGGTCACAAGCTGTTGCGTCACCAAGAGAGTTCTGTTAACTTGTTAATCTCGAATAAGGACAGATGATCACTGAATACTATTACGCTCAGCTAATTCCAAAATTAAAAGATGCAGTTCAGGAAAAGAGAAGAGGAATGCTAATCAGGAAATTCCTCTTGCACCAGGATAATGCGCCCGCTCACAGAAGTCATTATACAATGGATGCAATTGAAGTTCAAGGTCTTCAATTACTTCAGCATCCTTCCTACTACTTGCTCCCAACAACTTTAATTTGTTGTCGGAGTTTGAAGAGGCACGCGCACTTCAGTTTTCTCCATTATCACAACCAGGATTTACTCGCTACCTGAAAACATAAATAACATTATTACAGTCAGTGGAAGAAGTCAAACTTCTGACATTTGTTACTAAGGACTCCTAAATGATTGTAGTTTAACTCCTTTTATGTCAGGAACATTAATTGTTGAACACTCCTCATACATAAAAGATAAACTAAACGAAAATGTTTCAATCTAACTTAAATACATTTGTTTCTAAACCCTAATATACTGCATTAATATACCTTTTTGTGATAAATACTACACTGCAAAGAAAGGGTTGTGTTCATTCAACTCTTCTCGGGTGTTCCAGAGCAACCACAACTTTTATATGTTAAATAAACACAAAAAAAAGAAACAGGTTGATTTCGGTGATTCGACACTGTGATTATGCTAGTGCGACACCATCCATTGTGGTGAATCAGCATGGACAACACACACATTGTCTTCAATCACCGAAATCAACATTGTTTGTTGTGTTGATTTAACACAAGAAAGTGGTCGTCGCCGTGGGAAACCGAAAAGTGCTAAATTACACAGCAATGTTTGCATTGTATGAAGTAGGCAAATTTCACTGTGCATGGAGTGATACTTTTTTAAGTCCAATCTCATAGTTGTGACTGGATTTTTAATTTAATATGATTGTTTTCAGAATTTGCATAATTTTCTAATACAAAAAATAATGTAGTATAGTTATTCCCATCAGGAACGGTGATGTAGGAGGGTAGGATAAAGTGGCGCTGGCAGCATTGTTGGGGGTGGATTCTCTACCCTGTTTCTACCCTCTGCTTCTTATTTATAACCAACCCCATCTTATCACTTGCTGTGTAGGTGTAATGAACATTGCAGAGATAAAAAAAATATTAACTCAATTTGAATTCTGCTACTGTAAATAAGAAATTCAATTTTATATAAGGCAGTGGCAGGCAGAAACATGCTCTTCTCTTTTGTCGCGCAGGGTTTAAATAAACAGAGCTGTCAAACAGTTCGTGCTATCTGGGATAGTTCCATATTTGATATTAATCTCCCGAGTGATAATTATTTGTGTCCCCTATTTCAAAGCTGCAGAATTAAGTACTATTACTAATACTACTAAGAATAATCCAAATCTTATATTTACGGAGAAGAAAGAAATAATAAAAAAAAATCTGGCTAGTGTATTTGCTTCTCAGCTATGATTCATTCGAAACACAACTCATATATCTGATCAGCACCAGAAAATTCTACTTAAATTTTAGTTTCATTTGGAGGACATATGAAAAAAATCACTTGTAGAGCGCGTATAGAAATGTATCCAAAATGTATTCCATATAGTACTAAAAAGATCGGTTCAATATATTGCTTCATTTTCATTTATTTGAAATATTATTATTTTATGGTTTCAGAAGCAAATTATTTACAGAAGATTCAGAATGCTGACTACACACTAAATCAGAAAAATATTCACTTTTTTTCGATGACAAAGAGTGGTTTTCAATGAAACATTCTTACTTTGGTTAGAAAATGTGATCTTTTTATATGGAATTCCGATATTTTACGGATGTAACTTATTTCTCAAGTTTTAAAGAGCGATTTCTAATTTTTCACAGTGGTTCACACTGAATCATGGGTACTAGTCGAGTTTCTTCTCCGCCATTTGTTACCGCGAAGGTTATGGAAAGACGCAGACCTACTATGAACATAATCTTGTTTAGCTAAAAATAACAACAGAAGAGCTGATAATTTTCTGACATTAACGTACCAGACATACAGGAAATATTTGAACGTTGTTCTCAAGTACTTGATGAGATGAAAGAGCCCTTTTCGAAGGCGTTTTCAGTCTGTTGGCCAGCTAGCCTAGTGGATAAGGCGGTGGATCGCTGGCCGGAAGGTAGGTAGTTGAAATCCCACAGAAGTCAAGTTTATTAGTCTTTTTAATTCATAAGAACATTCCTTTTTCTTCCTTGTTACTTATAAATAAATGCTACATTTTCCTTCCTTTTATATTTTCAATATTTTACTGCGTCATTGTCATGTTCGAGAGATGAAATTCTTTTTTCAGTACATGGACATTCATGTAAAGAGATTACGTTTCCATTGAAAAAAAAAAAAACTACCATAGATCCCACCTTTATTCGAGCGGACATTTATCGTAATTTTTACGGATGAAAATGTGCTCTAAAAAGTCGTCACTCTTCCCGCTCTCGAAAGATGAAATATTACGCTCAATTCGGAAGGGAATTCCTCTCTTTCGAATTTCGTGTGTAGAGAGATTAACCATGCTACGACATCACACTTTGCTCCGAACATTAATACAAGGAGACTGGACGTCCCAGCACAAAGGTTGGGGGACAGGTGGAAGTATATCGTAATGACCAGCGTGTATAGCTAACACGTGGACATTGCATAAACAATAACACACAAGTTTATAGGACAAACATGTGGTTATGCAAGTAAACAAATAATACATACACATTGGAGCAGACGACGGTCAACTCCTCAAACTAACACCAGATGGAGCGAATAACGGAAGACAGAGGGAGCTGGAGTCAAGTAGGAGAAGCAAGAGGAACCACCCCTACGTTCACCTTTAAAAAGGACCTGCACAGAGCAAGAGCCCATCTTACTGGGGAGACACCAGTCAAAAAACGTTATTGCTGCTGAGCAATTAAAAGATACACCGACTCCGTAGTTATTTAAGGGTTACTATTAGTATTACTGTTATAGGCTATTTATCTGGTTTACGAGTTTGGTTTATTAGTTATATAATTTATAAGGTACTGGTATAAGGATTGTGACACAAGCTATTACTAAGAACTCTGATTTTGGTTAACAATTGGTATCGATTTAATCCTCTATATTCTGACCTCGCTATTTTTCTGGACATCGATTTTGGCTCTTAGTTTGGCTAGTTAAAATTCTAGTTCAAATATTCTGACCTTAGCTATTCATTGGACTCTGAGTTTGGTTACGTATAAAATTTACATCATTTTAATATCTGTTGTGACTTTGCACATATTGTTCAATTTATAACCAAGTAAGCACCCGGACCGATCTCAAATATGACGACACCTGGCTCTCGTAAAATGGACGAAACATTGGCATATAACATAGCTACTGTGCACACCGGACTTCCTCAAGTCGTACTAGGTCCTCACCAATCAGCAGTGATAGAAAAGCGGAAAATTCAAAGTAGATCTCATCGATCACGATCAAGGTCTCCTGTTCAAAACAAAAGACAGCATAATCTGAGTGAGTCTTCAAATGAGAGCGACCTGCACATGGAACTCGGAAATGAAAATAAGACAAACAAACCTCAGATTTATAATTTCCTGCTATCAAACTTTGACACAAAATTAAAAACAACAAGCAGATATTTCTCCAGATGACTAAATACATACCACGAGCAGCAATAAATCAAATCATCCCAACTAGGAACGGCTACATTCTGAAATCTCCTGACCCGAACCTACTGAAAACTATTAGGGACAAGTGCTCATTTGAAATATTCGGGAAAAGCGCAAAGATCACACAGCTTGACAAACGTGAACCGAGACAAATGCCACCTCCTAGATCAGCACCAGCTTTATCAGTGGTAATCCGTGGAGTTCTACCATCATACACAGACGATGAGATACATAACGAATTACAGCAAGAGGGATATTCTATTATCAAATGTATCCGCATCATGTGTAAGGCAGGACCAACCTACATAGTAAGGGTACTAACCAAATCGCAAGAAACCATAGATGACTTACTAACTAACGGGGCTATGATATACTGGAAAAGACACCGGGTAGAACCATCGCAAACAACTCAACCAAAACCCATACGTTGCGAAAAGTGCCAAACGTACAATGAGCACACAACAGCCAAATGTACGAAACAACCGAAATGTGGATTCTGCGCTGGGCCACACAATACCCGACAATGTACAAACTTACAGGAACAACCAAAATGCTCACAATGCAATGAACCACACCCAACTTACAGCTACAAGTGTAAAGCAAAACCAGCACCTGAAGAACAAAAACCACATCTTGTAGTACCAGTAAGAACGCATGAAAAAACAGATCAAACTACATCCACGTCAGCTCAACCCACTTCAATATACCAAGCAGTGACAATAGAACAAATGCTTGGCTTCATAACCATGGCATTACAAAATATACATCCGTTCTTAAGACCTCATATACTGCAACAAGTACAATACGCAGCAAAATCCATATTACAAGTCAACTTCAATGCTACATACTCTGGACCGTACGTACACTTCCATGCATCGCATTATGAAACCACAGTATAGAGCCAAACAAAACAGCAGTAAACTTGTATGTTTCCTCGCCATGGCTCTTGCTTTCTTATTCATGAATATCAGATCAGTAACTAAGAACAAAATACTATTCGATCAACTCCTACTGGATGAGAACATCAATACCTTCCTGCTAAATGAAACCAATCTAACACCAAAAATGCAATGCAAAATAAGAAATAACCAAATTATAAGAAATGACAGCAAGACAAATGCACTAAGGGCAAACGGCGGGGTACTCTTAGGCTTCCAGGCGTCAATAGCCTATAGGCTATACAAACCTAACATAGCAAATCTACCGGAGCATCTCATCGCAACACTGTATTTTAAATCTCTATATATCACAGTAGCCACACCCACACATCCAATACCATACGAATTCTTTCAGTACATATCAAACAACTTCCGTAACTATATTATCATGGCTGACATAAACCTTCACAGCAGAACAGCCCGACAGAAGACCAGATTCAGAAACTTTATAACTACCAATACTACTGGCGAAATCCACAAATTACCTCGCCACACACGACCCATTAGCAATACCACACCAGATATAGTAATAACATCATCTAACCTTTCAAGTCGCTGTCTGATAGAAGTTCTAGACACTATCGGAAGCGACCACGATCCAGTAAAGCTTACACTAAACTGCCATAATCAAGCCACCAAAAGCCATTTATACGCACAATTCCTCGTTTTGATAAGGCGAACTGGACCAAGTACAGTAAAACAATAGAGCAAGAAACAGGTCACCTAACTGCACCTGTAACAGAAGAAGACTTCTACTGGACCGTAGACAGAATGACAATGGCACTTAAAGATGCAAGCAAAGCACACATCCCAAAATACTCAACTACAAATTCCAAGCCAAAACTACCACCACTGTACCCACCAATGATAAAACGTTCCAGACAACTTTACAAAGAATATCGGCGTACCGGCAACTTAGAAGCCTTACGTCACCATAGGCAGCTTCAAAGGACGATCACCAACTACCTAAAAGCCTACAAACTAAGAAGCTGGATTAAAACCTGCAACTCACTAGTAGAAACGAGTCACCCGACCAAATATTGGAAAAGGTTTAAGATGCTTACCGGCCAATACACTTCAACCCCATACGCATTGCTACAGAATAACATGCCAACAACAACGGACCAAGAAAAAGCCGACGCCTTTGCCGAATACCTACAAGATGTATTCACACCACCTCCTCAACAAAACCCATATCGCCACCCAGTAGATCGACTAAATCCAGAATCCCCAGCACTTCAACCGAATATCAGTCATACGCTGCCAGAAACTAATCCTCTCACTGAAGAAATAACCACTGACGAAATCAATCGATCCATAGCTAACAAACGAAACTCCGCACCAGGCATAGACAACATAAGCTATCGCCATATCAAAGAAGCTCCCGCATCTTTCATACAATTACTGGCAATAATATATACATTTATCCTACGTACAGGCTTCATACCCCAGGATTGGAAAATATCAAAAACGCTAATGTTCCCGAAACCTAACAAACCATCAAACTCCGTTACCTCATACCGGCCAATACAACTAACAACTGCATTCAGTAAAATTCTAGAACGAATATTGGTGTACAGATTACATCAACACATCACAGAGCACAGCCTACTACCGATATACCAAGCCGGCTTCCGACCAAAATTCAGTATAAATGACCATCTCCTAAGACTCACGAACTTAATAGTACAAAATTACAACTCACTAAATCCATCCTGTTTAGTACTGTTCGATTTGGAAAAAGCATTCGACAAGGTGTGGCACAAAGGGCTTATCTACAAACTTATTAAACTTAAACTTCCTGCGGCATACATAAGGTTCACGTACCAGTTTCTCACAAACAGATTATCCTACGTAAATATAAACAACACCAGTTCACATCCATATTTCATCTACAGTGGTGTACCGCAGGGCTCTGCACTCTCACCATTACTCTACCTTCTATATGTAGCAGACTTCCCAAGCCTACCAAACAACATCCATGTATTTCAATATCCAGACGATACTGCATTCCTGGCTGCAGCTAAAACCATACAAAGTATAAACAATAGCCTGAACACCGCAATTTCTAGCTTCGTATCATGGTGCAACAAATGGCGTCTTAAAATCAATTCCACTAAAACCCAAGCCATAGTCTTTATACCACATAAAAGACGATCCAAGGTGCATAGAAACCCAAACAAATTATCCATCATGGTCGAAAATACTGTAATAAAACCAGAAAAACAGGTTACGTATCTAGGCATAACATTTGACCATAACCTAACGTGGCGGCCATACCTAAACAAAGTTACAAATAAAGCATACAACAGATTGAACCTTCTAAGAAGACTAACAGGCACCACATGGGGACTGCGCCCAGAAACAATACTGAAGACGTACAAAGCCTTCTTAAGACCGGTACTTACATATGGCTTCACAGTGTGGATCACAGCAGCAGAATTCTATTATGAGAAACTAAAAGTCCTGGAGCGTCACGCTTTCCGAGTTGCTTTCCGGATTAAACTGCCCAGCCCGACGAGAGAACTATACGACCAAGTCCCGTTTGACAACATCCTGCATCACATAGAACAACTACGATTAAAATATACAAGCACAAGATTTCAAAATGACCATCCACTACTCGTGGATACTATCCAGACTGACATAAGCTTTAATCCGAGACAGTTAATCATCCAAACACCACTTTCTTTACTAAGTACAATATACAAAAACTCCATCACTGCCGAACACGAGGATTACGAAATAGCCGACGCACTTTCAATTATAGACTGCCCACAATATATAGCATCTTTCAAGGTACACTAAACAAAATTAAACAAA
>JAGDQP010002898.1:81672-99337 GCA_022664845.1 Lepisma saccharinum
CTGGTGTGTACTCTCACCTTAAATATTCTCCGTACGTAGTTCGCTAAGGAACTGGTACAACTTCCCGACACGCAGTTCGCTAAGGAACTGGTGTCATCCTATTTTCCAGGACCTCTAACTGATCACTATTAAATAAGACATCTTTAATCATTTGTAATCAGATAACTGTAAACTGTGTTCTTCGGGACGGTAATTTTGTTAACTTTGTTCTTGTATGTAAATAAAGGATTGAGGGCTATAAACCAATCCCGTACATCTTTGACTCTACCAAATCAAAACTGAACGGAACATTACGATATAGTCATTAGAAATGTTTAATAGAATAAATACCAGCTGTGTAACGTAAATGAACATGCCGAATGGCATTTCCAAACGTCTACGACAAAAAGGAAAAGAAGTGAAAACTCTGGACTGTCTTAGAATACATTACTTATATCAAGAACGCAACTTCTATTTTGTTGCATGTGAAGATCGATAGTACGTATCTGTTAAGCTCCTTACTCCATGACGCACATAAAACAAGTCAATGGATGATTCTCATTGATGCTGACCCTTTCTAAATAACACTGTAAAGAGTAACTAATATTAGAATTATCTTGCTCTTACTTACTGCCAGAAATATAACAATTTAAAGACACGAATAAACTCAGAATCTTAAAACAAATATTATTTAAGTACGGATTGATTTATCCAGATTGAGTTGTTCTGGAGTAATCTTCCATCAAATTACTTTTGTATGACATCTAGGATGTATGGAGTGGTAAATATACAATACAGAGATGATTATGAGTTTTTGAAACAACACAAAAACTTTATAAAGAGTCTGTAGGAAGAGAACAAATGCAGGAATATTAATTATTAGTAGTAAGAAAAGAAACAAAAATTTGATTAAGATTTTAGGGTTTTGATTCTTAAGTGTTGCTATGAAGAACTGAATACAAAGTGGTTGTTGTCTAAATGTGTAGCTTGGAACATTTATTGTATTTTAGTGGATGTTGTAACATTAAAGGGTTTACAACGTTATATAGCTATTCACGTAGCAATTTTCAGCAGGTTACAAAGACTCTGAGAGATATTCGCTGTTTTAATAAAGAGAATTACGTATATTTTAACAGTAGCTTTCAAAAATGGTATCGTAATTACATCCTGACTTTATTCCATTACGCTTCCTATTCTCTTGTCTTAAGGTATAATTGAAATTTTGCATTTGTCTGCGACTGGATTCGAACCCGCAACGTTGTGATTTTACTTCATCGCTTTAGCCACTTTGCTACGGAAGCATCCAGCTAGGAAAAATACGTCGATTGTTCACTTTATCAACCCAAGCATGGCATGTAGTGACATAGACATTATTTTCATTACAGAATAGCCTTACAACAAGAACAACAAGATGAGCTTACAATAATTGACTACCATTTGGCTATGTTCTAGATGATAAGCGGTGCTGACCTAGATCTAGTAACTAAATGGTTCTGGGATCGATTTCCTATTGGAACACATTCAACATAATTTTTCAGATTCCACTTTAAACCATAGGTCTCTCCCTCAATATATCATCTTCATCTGTAAGATGAAAATGGCGATCCCATATCAGTTCACCTTACCTACAACCTGTGAAGCTGCCACTGAGCAGAACATCAATTGTCATAATCGTTGTTTGCCTATAATCCCAATTTCTTTCGATTCAAAACTTCAATGTGTCGTAAATTTCCTCCGTTCATATCACCCATGGAAGTCAGATTCTGCTCAGTTTCAAATTAGTACATTTTCGAATGGTTCCGGTTAAGAATATGACGGTCTCTTCATGCAAAAATGAGAAATTGAGATTTCAAAACCCAGAAATAATTTTCTTCTAAATGGAAGAGATTCATATGTATCGTTAGCTCCAAGAGGATTAGAAAACAAATCCTTGCATTATAATTCATGAGAGGGATAATAATAAATAATTAAAAAGTTCTACTTACACAAATTCTAGTTGAGATGTGAGAGCTGTTCCGTCTGGCCACTCCATAAAACAAGCTGTTTTTTCACTGTGAAAGAATGAGAAAAAGTAACACAAAAATTAATGTCGAATTATAAACAGTGTTATAAATATAATAATTGATTTTGTTTATGTATGACATATTTCTATTCCTTGAAATACAAGAAAATCTACTCTGTAAAATCTACTTGTTTTACGTTTTAAAAATATCTACTGAATTCATCAAAATGGATAAGCTTTCCATTACTTCTTGTGCATAGAGCTGAAACGGGTCACAGGCTCAATCGCGTCATTCGGGTAATTCTTGTACCAGGTCACCGCGTCTGTGCTTAAGACCCGGTATGACCCAGTGACCTGGAGGACGAAGCAGAGTTTTTAATACTTTCCTTACGTTTGAATGATGTTTCTTTCAGGACTGACCGGGATTGGAAATATAACCCCCAAAGCACAAAGTACGGCGCTGAAAATTCCCAGTTCATTATAGTTCGCAAACCGAGTCTATCGGGTCAAGATTAAAACCGGGTCGCCAGATCACCTATGTTCGCTTCAGGTCGGGTCACTGGGTCAGCGAAAGTGACCCGGTTTCATCTCTTGTACACTCTCTAGTTCTTGAGGGTTTCGATACTTTTTGTTGTTTCTCGAACATTTTAAATGATACCTAAATCAATAAATGGCTTTGCTAGTTTGCAAAGGATATAATATATACGTGCTTATAGTAACGGATCGTCACCACATTAGGTACACTATTAGTCTTGCTGTTGTTTTTTATCTATACTTGTACCTGTTCTTTTCTCCACATAGGTAAAAATATTCCAAAGCTTTCCTCTCCATTTATTTGCCCTTCTTTCCTACCTATAACATATCCAATACACAGCATCTTCTCCATAAAAACCATTACGACAGAGATATACTCACACGTGACAATTGCGATAATTTACTAACGCATGTTGTAGGCGGCTCTAGATATGGTTGAGGGGTTTATACACGAAGTTGGTGTCTTTTTATTATCTCTTTTCTCGTTACTTCTTTTTTTATATTTGCTATACATCTAGGAGTTTTCTTAAGGGAGGCATATTTGCGGAATAACTTTTTAAAAGTCGTGGTTTAAGCTATGTGCCAAAGTAGAGTGGAAGGCTTAGTAAAATAGTTGCCAAATTATAAAAGATAAAAGACACAAGAATGAGGCTAAGCGGACTATTGGAAGAAATGATAAAATTAATTTCCAAATGGTGCAAAGAAGAACTGCACTAGTATTGCAGATGGCGATCCCACAAGATGAGAAGCTGATCAACCACCCGGGAATCAGCAGAAGCTTCGAATCAATAAGAAGAGTGGAAAAGAACCCGCTGATGATCGTCTACGGAATCCCTGTGGAGCTACAAGAGAAAGAGGTATTAGAAGAATTAATAGAGAGGAACTTACCAGAAATAACGGAAGAACAGAAGCAACAGATAAAACAAGACTCAAGACGGGACCCAGGGACAGGGACATGTACAACTTGGTAATCGAGGTCCCTCGATCGGTGAGGGAAATCCTACTCCGCAGACAAAAAGTATACATTGGATATGAAGCTACAAATGTAAAGGACTACATAGTAGTCACGGTTTGTATGAAGTGTAAATATTACGGAAATATTGCCCGGAACTGCAAAGATGATGAAAGATGCGACCATTGCGGCGAAAATAGGAATAAAAAACTAGAATGTCCGGACAAAAACAAAAATAAAGTATGTATACCATGTCATAGAAAGAGAAGAAGTGAGGGTTAAAATCACAACAGGAGTGTCCTCAATATAAGATGTAACTCCAACACACAATAGAAAAGTTCGATTAAGGAACCTAACCAAAAGCCAACGGAAGGAGAGGAGAAAAACACAAAAGAAGAAACCCCTCGAGCAGACAAGAAAAAGGAGTACAGAAAGATTGGCAGAATTCAACAACAATAAGAAAATAGATGTTTTTAACAATTGGATTATAAATAGTAACGCTATTGATACGGACAAATACTTAAGAGAAAAATTAGGACACATTCGCCTAGATGACATAAACCAATTAGTTTTGCACTTTGTAAACCTGGAACTAGAAACTTTCCCGAGGGGCTTAGCCCCGGTGGTTGCACTGTCACGTGGCGGCTTTGACCTGGATGAGTACGAGAGAGAGAGGAGATCGAAGTAAGAGACAAAAAGTACTGCAAATATTTTTAGTGAAAACAGATACGGCTGCAGTGTACTGCATTTTAAGTCTTCGAAGCAAAATTTTCTCGCGGACCTGGATTTTCTTATGGATCGGCTATCAACAATGCAAGGAATAAAAAGAAAGAAGATCCCATTCCCAGCCATAGGAATGGGCCTTTGGAATGCTACCCCAAAGGAAGTCTTAAAAATTATGAAGAGGTGGGAAAACAAATTCCAAAACATCGGATTCGAGATGATAATAAATGACCAACTTTTCTTTAAGACAATACAAGGTAATTTGGAGGACATCAGAAATCTAGAAAACAAAATTAAATTAATAAGAAAAATATAGAGAGAAACAGAAAAGAGGGTAGACCAGACGGAAAAGAGGAACATCCAGCGTACTCGAACGAAGATTCGGGAGAAGGCGGGGAGGACAAGGAGACCACATCCGAGGAGGAAAGAACGTACAGGAAGAAGAAGAAGAGCTGGAAATCCTGGATCCCAAAGTTGTACAAAATAAGAGGTAAAGAGGAGTGTAGGAGCGATCCTGCAGCCGTAGAAATACCGGAAAAAGAAATAATAGACGGAATAGACACTACTCAGGATATGCATAACCCGGGGTTGGAGAGCTGACAGACAAAGTAACTAAGAATATTGCATTTGACCCTAGAACTCTGTACAGCGCCGTGCGCCTGGACTATAACCTGTCGAGACTTGAAGAGACCAACACCCTGACGGCTGCACTGAGAGTATCGTAAGGAGCGTACACCCACGAGGAAAAAGCATCACCTTCCCGATAACTGAAAAGGTAGATAGAATCAATCTAAAATCAGCACGTCGGACCAGGCAACCAGCTCGAGTTGGTGGATAACGTTTTTGAAAGAATAAACGAGACCTTCTAACTGAATAGCGTCTATCGGCAGTTTGTCATGGCATATGACCGGATAGCCTTTAATCCAGCAGAAAATTTCCTGCGTGCTACGTTTACACTAGATAACCATAAATCATGATTAATATCATCTAGCTCAACGCGGATAGATCTTAACTAGCATGCGCTGAGCTGAGACATCTATGTGAATAGGAGAACGTAGACGTGGCATGCCTGCAGGAACCATACACCAGTAAGGGAAGACTGCATGGGTTTCCGTTCGATGTCATTGCGGTGCTGTCGAGGGAGAAAAACCCTATGTTTGCAGCACTGATATTCAATAAGAATATAGAAACCCTAGTGTATGCCCAATATTCGGACAGGTGGGTCAAGTGTCTACAGATAATCAATAAAAAGAGAAAGGTGTTAGTGGTCAATATATACTGCCAGTTCTCTCTTCCGACCGAGATGTTTGTAATGAGATTGGAGAATATTCTGAATGTTTTTAATAATAAGGATATACTGATTTTGGGGGATTTGAATGCAAAGTTCCCGCTGTGGCACTGCCCTTGATCTGACGGTAATGGGGAAATATTCGAAGAGCTGATCCAACAGTTTAACTTAAACATCCACAATAGATAGGTACAACCTCCGACATTTAGGTGAAGAGCTGGGGCGATGTAACCATGTCCAGGGGAAACGTGTACAATGACTTAACGGATTGGAGAGCCGTAGAAGGTGCAACAACGAGGGCCTATAACGCCATCGGACTGAATATTACGTTAAAACAAGATCACGAAGAGGATCAAGAAGACAAAACAGTATTTAAATATAATATAAAAATTATAAACTGGAAAAAATTAATAACAAACTAAATCTACCACAGATTGACTGAAACTATAGTATTGATAACTTGACGTAGGAACTAGAGCTGGCCACAAAGAAAGCCATCCCCAATAGAAAAGGCGGAACTAAAAAGATGAAAACGGGATTAGATAAGCTAAAAAGAAGAACAAAAGCAGCCAGAAGAAGCGGCTGGAGACCACGAGTTGTGGCAAAGAAATAAACAATGCTTAGGGAAATCAAACAACAATTCGGTAAAGAGCTACGTGAACATAAAAAATAAACCTGGAACAAATTCGTGGAAGTCTGGATCCATGGGGAACACCATACAAAAATGTAAGGAGTTAAATAAAGACGAAGGGCACTCTAAACATCTTGAAAAACGATAGTATACTACCAGTTGGAATGATATCACAGAGCTTCTCTTCGCAAAATTGTTCCCCGATGATTTAGAAAATGAGGATAGTAAGCAGAATACAACACCAGGGAATCATTCAAGAGCTACAACCCCGAGCAAGAGAAAGGAAATAATAATGAGCTAATCGTTACAAACTGGGACGTTGAACAAGCTATAAAAAGTCTTAAAAATAGAAAGGACCCAGCCCCAGACGATATAAAGAACGAAATCTATAAAGAAAACAAAGATATCTGGACTCCATACCTCGCAAGGCTGTTTCGCGAATGCTTAGAACAAGGTATCTTCCATAACTCGTGGAAGAAGGCAAAGCTGGTTATACTCCTGAAAGGCGAGAATAAGGCTAGAACAAACCCTAAGTCATATAGACCCATCTGCCTGCTAAACGTCGTAAGCAAAATATTCGAAAAAAGTAATGGTAGGGAAGATAAATAATAAATGGAGTTTACAATTTGGTTTTAGGAAAAATAAATCTACTGAAGACGCCATCAACGATCTCTGTAACAAAATTCAGCAACTTAATTATTGCTGAATGCAAATATACTATAGGAATATTCTTTGACATAGCGGGGGCGTTCGACAACCTGTGGTGGCCAGCTCTAATGAGAGAGATAAAAATCTAAAGATCCATACAAAGATTTGTAAAATGATAAGAAACTATTTTTATAAAAAAAGAATAGAAGTGAGTACGACCGATGGAGTTGTGGGCAAAAGACCGACAAGAGGATGCCCTCAGGTGTCGATTCTAGGGCCGATCTTCTTGTACCTGACCTTCCTGTCATGTTTGGAGATGCTTAATGATCTGAAAGAGGTAGAACAGGTGGTAGGATTTGCGGATGACCTGGCGGTGGTAATAAAAGGAAACAGCAGATTGGAGATGGAAAGGAAATCAAACGTAATCACAAGAGAAATGGCGTCATGGTGCAGTAATAATTAATTAAGAGTCTCATCAGAGAAAACAAAATTCACACTATTTAAAGGAAAACTTAATCTTAACAGAGGATCCAAAATCAAAATCAATAATGAAACAATTAAGAGTACCAAATTTTAAATATTTAGGACTAACACTTGACGAAAGGTTAAACTTTAGGAAACACACCGAACTGATATCATGCAAAGCAATTAAAATAGCACATAAACTAGTAAACACTGCGACAAAAGAACCAAGGATACCGATCAAAATAGTTAAGCCGTAACATGACGTCATCATAAGATCTTTTGTGATACGCTGCTAGTTTCTGGAGCCACCGAATGGACGATGTTAGACAAAGTCAAACAATAAACCGCGCTCAGAGGCATCTTCTGATAAGAACAACGCCGGTGGAGGCATTCCAGGTGGCTACTGCAACCCTGCCATTGCACCTACAAGTCAAAGAGCTAGGTGCTATGTATTGGATCAAACAGAAAAATAACGAAAGAGTCACTAGGATACTACATGCTCCTGTGGACAGCAAACAGGATGTGCAGCAAATACTAACCATAACCAATGCATGGCAGCATTTCTGGCAAGAATGCCCTTAAGCTAGAAGGTTATGTAGTATAATACCGGACGTGGCTGGTAGATGGAGCTCGACGTGAAGATTACGGGAGGATTGCTACACTTCCTCACGGGACATGGCCCATTCTGGCAGAAACTAAAGGACATGAATATAGTCGAGGATATACTGTGTTGCGCCTGTGGGTGGGTCGCTACCCCGGGAACACGTAATGCTAAAATGCGAAGAAACACAAAACCTGATTGGCGAATAAAGAACTCTCTTGGAGGATATGGGCTATCTCTCCTGGAATAACTTTTTGGGTTATCTCTCCTGGTGGATATGGAAATCGCAGAAGTTCTGAGAACACCAGAACTGGCGATTGTCCTCCAGGAGATAACCCAAAAAGTAACAGGGTATCACAGAAGGAAATTTATATCCGGAGGCGATCGAGGCCGGGCGCGGTGAAGACCAGATGCTGACCAATAGGAAACAGGTTAGGTAGCTGATACCGTATGGGGAAAACGCGACGCGGACCTCGCGAGCGAGGCGTGTGCTCGGCCGGTTCGACGAGCGCGAACTTCGCTATCAGCAGGTGGGATGGAACAATCCGGGAACTAGAACAATCCGAAACTCAATAACATAACCTAAGCAAATTAAAAATAAACTGATAACTAAAATCCATCTAAAAAGGAAAAATAAAAAAACTAAACCAATAAAACTGCATATAATCAAGATCAGTGAATATGAGTAAAAGTGAGCGAGTGTGTGACCGCTGGAAACCAGCGGTGTCCTGGTGGGTGCTGTAATATGCATTTTATGGGAAGGATGTAAAATGGCAGATGGTTTACTCTGTTTATGATTAGTCTTCATTTGAAATAGACATTCAGGTACTTACAGTAGTAGTTTAAGATCTGGTGGAAGATTACTACAAACTTGACCATTGATTGGCTGAATCTTTGATCCCAGATTGGTTCTTAAAAACGAGACGAGAAAGTAGGAGGGGTTTCGTTACTGGACAAACTCAACCTTTAGTTTGGGAAAAATAATTGAAGAGGTGAGGACTATGTCAGTCTGTTTCTTATATAGTGCATTATTTCAGAACACGTTTTTGTGTAATGGACGGAAATACTGAAGTTAGGAATAATGTAATCATTATTCATTATACTGAAACGAATATCTAAGTGAAATCCACTGATATTAATATTGTGTAAGAGTGAATCCCTACTTGTGTGAAGTTGGAAAATGGGAACAACTCTTTATTTTTGACGATACAATGTGAAATATTGAAGGTTGTTGTGTAAAACCAATAACCTGAAGTTCGCTAAGTGAAAATGGAAGTATGGGTTAAATAGCAGAGTTTTTGGTTTTCTTACTATTCCATGTGAGGTGTGAACGAGAGAATTTATTGGAGTTAAAAATAGAGATGATTCCATATTATATATCAAAGAAAGGAAATTTCTTTTGTATCCTTTTATTATACTCTAAGGAAGAGAAGGAAATAACTGTGAAACAGGTAACCTTTCACTATATTTATTTAATTCTCAAAGGTATATATAGCAGTGAATTATTGTCTCCTTGTTAAAGGTTATAATTAACATAGAAGTATAGGGGAAATAGGGGAGAGTTTCCTCCCCCCTCCGAAATGATATGAGAATCTATTTCTTAATTTCTTTATTGTTCATTCTAATAAGAATTAATTTTCTCCTTCTTAACATAGAAGCTTTCATATTTGCTCAAGGAGTATTTTTTCTTCAATTATATTCTTTTGTTACTTGTTCGTATTTTTTGAAAAAAAAAAAGCTTAAAATCAATGAAGGTTTTGATATTTTTAAACTGAAAGTATAGATTTTTATTGATCAAATTAGAAATACAGAATCTTGAACGTAAGTCAGTTTAATAATAGAAATAGACTTATTCGAAAGTGATTGCTATATATATCCAGGTAGAGGAGAAATAAAAAGGAAGAGTGAGTACTTTTTATTACAGGCTGGATGTACAGATGAGATATAAATATCCTATACTTCTTCAAGATGAATTATTTGTATCGCAAGTATTAATTATTAGCATTCTTGCATTGGAGTCTGCTTATGGAACTCTGGTTACGATTTCTCACCAATTTTTCGTAAAGCTGAGTTTCTGTTGTGGTCTGGTAGGTAGCGACAGATGGATGCTTACACACTACAGTGCCTTGCTGCAGAAACCCGGCAGCAAGAGACGCTCAAGTTGTAGTGTGCGTGTGTGTGTGTTGTGACGGGAGGTCAAATAAAATAGAAGATAAAAACAAGAAACCGAAAAAAATAAAAACAGAAACTAAATGTGAGTGACCTGGAATCCGGGACACAAACATTTAAAAAATATATTAGCCATTAAATGTTGTGTGTGTGATGTGAGTGTGACTTGAGGAACAACTGCATGAGAGAAGGAGGAAGGGAACCAGGAATGGAAATACAGAACGGACTAGCAAGAACTTTGAGAGAAAATACTAGTAATACTTACGTTGCAGTCCAGCTTCTTTCCCCACCCCCTTTTTTCTTACCGTTGCAGAAAAATAAGAACAAACCATCTTGAGTCGACGTCTATTTTGTGCTGTTCCTGTGTGTGTGTATGTATATTGTTCTATATGTTGAATGTTTTTTTTGGTATAAAATAGCAAATAAAAGATAATGGTAGGGCATCCCAACAAGAAAAGTTCCAAAATTAGGAACATTCTGAACGCCTGGTTCAAAGTCCGTCCCGAAGTAAAAACTGAGGGAACCAAGGAGCTTCTCGGGCTGTCAGAACACCGGCAATCCGAGAATCTCTAGGGACTGTCTATCGCAAAATGAGAAGAGCGAACAACTGCTCGTGCTGCACGCCCTTGACAGTGCACAACCCAGTTTGTGTAAAAAATTGCAAAGAGACAGGGCTGGAAAGTGGGTTCCTAAAATGAAAATAAAATTAAAAATGAAAATATACATCAAGGAGTTCCCTTAAGGGAAGCATAACTTTATAAAAGTCGTGATTTAAGTTATGCGCCAAAGTAGAGTGGAAGGTTTGGTCAAATAGTTGGCAAACATGTTCAGGTAGCATTGTTGGGAAACAGTACGTTTAGTTTCCCTCCTACAATATCCTACTCCAAATATCTGTTCAAGCGTGTATCTAGAATGTTCAACCCTAGACAATGCTCTAGCGTTCAAGTAAGGAAAAAAAAGAAAAGAAGTTGTCCGTACGCCATTCCATGTAAATTGTGCGATTACATGGCCCGTACTGTTGATACTATGGTTGACTTCTTAGTACTGTATTCTTGAACAGTGATATATGGACCCAGTTTCAGCTTCTGCGGGACAGGCCTAGTAGCTAGAGCCAATACTCACCATCATTGTACACCTCTGCAATCAACTTCTTACTGAAATTTTGTCACCAAAATAAAAATTTACAGAACACAATATATTGAAACCACTAACGCAAAAACGTGCTGCATGGGCATGTTCAGAATCGTGAGCATTAGAAAGTTGTATTTAGAGTAGTCAGATGCCTCTTCATTTACAATTAATATTCTGTAGCGTAACGTGGCGTTGTTTATTATTATTATTATTATTATTATTATTATTATTATAGTATAACGTATAATTACCAGGTGTATGCATAAGTAGTTTCCGGTTTACCTAAGAGATGGCGCTAGCGAAAAGTACGCAGCGTATTCATTTGACACATACGTCATTTTGTTCATCTGACATTAAACTACAAACACACACAAGTTGAATCCGCCAAACACTAGCGTCTTTGTTTTATCGTTCAGTGATCACATCGAAGTTTGTGCCTGAAAAAGAACATTTGCGGCACGCATTGCTTTTCTTATTTAATCAAAAGAAAAAGGCTGTTGAAAGTCATCGTGTGATGGTAGAAACATATGGTGAACACGCTCCATTGATTAGAACATGTGAGACATGGTTTCGACAATTTGAAAGTGGTGATTTCAATGTGAAAGACAGTGCGCGCTCTGGTAGACCACAAAAGTGCGATAACGAGCAATTGCAGGTGTTATTGGAGGATGACCCAACTCAAACTCAACAGTAATTGGCAAAAGCATTAAATGTGTCACAAGAAACAATCAGCAGACGTTTACGAGCAATGCGGAAGATCAATAAACTGGGTAAATGGGTCCCACACGATTTGAATGAACGTCAAATGGAAAATCGTAAAGTCACTTCTGAAATGCTGCTTCAACGCCACGAAAGAAATTTTTTTTTTGTATCGAATTGTGACGGGTGACGAAAAATGGATTTATTTTGAAAACCCGAAGCGGAAAAAATCGTGACTTTCACCTGGCAAAGCCGGTCCTTCAACACCAAGGCCAAATCGCTTCGCCAAGAAGACCATGCTTTGTGTCTGGTGGGACCAGAGCGGTATTGTGTATTATGAACTCTTGAAGCCCGGCGAAACCGTTAATGCACAACGCTATCGACAACAAATAATTAATTTAAATCACGCATTGATCGAGAAACGACCGGAATGGGCCCGAAGACATGGCAAAGTGATTGTGTTACACGACAATGCGCCGTCTCACACAGCAAAACCAGTGAAAGACACCTTGAAATCGCTTGGATGGGACATCCTTCCGCACCCGCCGTACTCCCCAGACCTGGCGCCATCTGACTATCACCTCTTCGCATCAATGGGGCACGCGCTCGCAGAGCAGAACTTCAGCAATTTCGAAGACGTTGAAAAATGGCTCGACGAATGGTTTGCCGCAAAAGACAAGCAGTTTTTCTGGCATGGTATGCATCAATTACCTGAAAGATGGGCGAAATGTGTAGAAGCCGATGGCCAATATTTTGAATAAAACAAAATTAATTTCCCTTGAAAATTACGTGTTTTATTTACCACAAAAACCGGCAAAAACTTATGCATACACCTGATATGTTGATTGTTATTTCGGAAATGTTCAAGCGCACGCATTTTTATTCATTTCTTCTGAGATAAAGAGTATTATAGAAATTTAATTCCACTAATGGAAAAATGTGCGTCAAGATGTGGGAGAAAGTACGAACTGGTTTCTCGTGATATCTAGTTTTACATGTTTCTGTTACATTCTTAGCTAAGCAAAGTAAATTAAAGCTTTGCTTATAAAGTTAGTTTATGGCATCTTATCTTACTATTTCGTTCTCACTATGTATTAGTTTGTGCTTGCGAATGAATGCGTTCAAGATGCTCCCTGGCTTACGCAGAGATGATCCATTTCATAAGGTTTCTACTTAACAAGAACACTGATGAGGATTCCAAAAGTCAAGGGTATAAGCGACATTCGAGGTTATCTTTTATATCTAACCCAAAATAGATGTGACACAAAACTGTCATATTTTATACACAAAAGCCCTTGAACCTAAATATATCTACGAGGG
Organism: Lepisma saccharinum; assembly: GCA_022664845.1. Lineage (NCBI taxonomy): Eukaryota > Metazoa > Arthropoda > Insecta > Zygentoma > Lepismatidae > Lepisma > Lepisma saccharinum. Next base: position 94,815 of record JAGDQP010002898.1, read on the forward strand.
CTATTCAATAAAGACTGAGACTGGTTATTTTTTGACAACTTTATTTTTTGACAACTGTTTATTATTCTGGGTGGCGTAAGTCATTCTTGGTAATGTTCCTCAGAATCGCCTCACACCTCTTTAGTACTGCCTTAGAGTTCTCAAAGTGCTGGCAAAGTAGTTTTGTTTAGTGTGGGGAAGAGGAAAAAGTTGCAAGCTGATAGCTGATTTCATGAATGCATCACAGCCATCAGCAAACAGACACGTTACCTCCCGACATTCTCACTTCGAACATTCTTTTGCTCGGGAGTCAATAACCATTACATCCATCGGGTACAAAACTGAGTCATATACAGATGATCATGAAGAATTGTGAAGGTCCTTCCACTTGAAATTTGAAGAGCGTCAATGAACTATCGTACTGTTATGCACCGATCTTAACGGACAATCGCAGCAGCTGTTTTGATATTTTCTTCTGTGATTGCACTTGCTGAAGCTCCAGGCCCATCTTGCTTCTTTGAACTTCTTAAACTATCTGAACACAGAAGATCGAGATAGCGCATGCTCTTTATACGCTTGCTGCAGTTTTTCATATGGTTCGGAGGCTGCATGCTTCAAAATGAAACATAATTGTACTTCTGTATATACACTGCTCCTCCTGTGTCACCTCCGTTGTTGGCAGACGAACCTGACATGAGATTGAAATGAAGGATCACTGCGACTAACGGAAGACTCGTACACTATTGCTATTTATAGTCAATACATAATAAAGCCGCACTTTTCAAATTTGACAATTGCAAAACCAAATTTTTCACGCAACTCTCTTTAAAGAAATCAGTCTTAGGCTCTATTGAACGGCCGTTGTATATACAAAATATGACAATTTTATGTCGCATATATAATGGGTTATACTATATAAAGTCTTGAACGTTTTTTTATTCGAAAATGTATCCCTTGTCTTCTTGAGTTGACAAATATACTTTAAACTTAAGGCGAATCTGAAGCGTATATCGAGCAACTAGCATTACATCTTAAAATGAAATAAGATAACAACTTTAAAATAATCAATTTGCCCCTTTAGGAGAAATACACAGAGTAAATAAAACCTTATAAACCGAGATTACTCAATTAAAATCTGAAATTAGCTTTTTATCTATATTGTTAACAAAATCCGAAATATTCCTGGAAAAGCTAGACCATCATAACTGACTGGACATAAAAATAGCCATCATTTAGTTTTCAGGAATGGAGAGAGGACGAGAAAATAATAAGAGAAGCCTGACCGACATTTCAACACGGGTTGATCAGTTAGAAGTACAGAGTTTTACCGACGAGACTAAATTGCCAGACATAAAAGTCACCAGTTCCAAACAGTATGACAAGTCAGAAGTGCGTTGCCTGAACGTCGAAGACGAGCTAGATCAATCCCACGAGTTACGCCACAATTCATTAATTTTTGTACGTGTCAACTAAGGATCGGCATTGCCACTCACTGGCAATAGTTCCAATTTATTTTAAAATATGTAGCACTCAAGATGGCGGGAGCAAATACGTGATCAGAAGTACGATAAAGTATCAGTTATATCACGAGCAAAATATTAATCTCTTAAATGAGAACTGGTTTTACGGGTTATCATGAACGAATTCTAATCCATAAAATAAGAATTAAAAAAAACAACAACAATTATGTGCATTTAAGTTATATGTTAATAATATGGATGTTCTAATTTCTGAATAAGAATACAAAGTGTTTATTCATTAAAGCGTTTCAATTCCAAATTGGGTCTTTAATACGAGCCAGTGTGTAGCATTTGGTCTTGGAGCTAAAACACTCCTGAAGTTATCTGTTACATATTTTTATTTGTTATAAATTCTCTTGTGAATCGCATCATTTAGTTAACAAAAAGAACCTTGTTTCGATTACTATTAGTACCGTAAAACGGGGCTTCTTGGAGAGTGTATATAATGTAATGGTTAGATACTGAACATATGTATGACGTAGTAAACATATAACGAGTTTCATATTCAAGGTCAAGGAGAAGGGAACATTTCCATTTTGAATTTGATTTCAGCTAGTTTACTATGATTTTGATATATTGTCCTTGCGCAATAACATCACCAAGTTTTGAGCTTTGCAATTTGTCAATTTTTATACTGTAATGTTTTTTCAAACATTTTTAATGCGCCAAGGAAAATAAAAACTCATTTTGATATCTTGTTACTGCACAATGACGTATAGGTGGTTTCTGACGTATTAAAGTTTTGTCACTTTTTTTAATGATTTAGTTTTTATGCATTTCAAACCATTCATTATTTTGACATGTTTTCAATGCGCAATAACATAGGCAGTTTTTGACGATGTACTTTTTGTCATTTTGTATGTTACAGCTTCAAGTTTTTTTTAACATTATTAGTGTTCCATTATCGCGTCTTTTACTGTTTCACAAAACTTTGTATTTAAATAACATTAGTTTTCCTAATAATGCTTTACCTTATTTTGCACTTCTGTGTTTTACCATATCATATTGTATATCATTCTCTTCCATTTCAATAACAGTTTCCAAGTAATATTATATTGTTACAGGAAGCCATTAGTAGGGAAAATACGTTCATTTTGCAAGTAAACCCACTTTTCAGTTGTTTTTGTTTTAGAAACTGCTTATTTGAGTTTGTTCCTACTACAGTAAATACGCAATCATGTGTATGTTTACATCAATGAATGTCAGAAGGTACGAGGAAAAGCAAAGAATTGCAACTGTATTAAAACCCCAATGACACATGAGGAATCAGACAAGTAACTAAAGAGTTTGTAAGCCACCCCGTTTTACTATTATTTGTTTTTAGTAAGATTCATATATCTGGTGTAGTAAAAAGTAATCCATTATTTTGCCAATAGATGGCTTCAGTGATCTGTATCTCGCGTTGTATAAGTCCGATCGGGTTCAACGAGATGCCGTTCAAACGATGAGATTGCGTACTACAAACACTGTTCAGATAGTTGTGATGAGCTGACTCAGTGTTGTGTGAGCGCGCGTCAAAATGGACACTAGCAAAGAGAAAATATGCTATATTTTACAGTGTTTCTTCGATAAAGGCGAAAATGCAAGCCAGGCGGCTTCAAATGTGAATAGTGTTTATGGTCCTGATACTGTAACAGCCAATCACGCGCAATTTTGGTTTCGTCGATTCCGTGCCGGTAATTGACGTCAAAGATGTACCACGCACTGGCAGGCCACGTGTCGAACATGTCGATAAAATCATGGACATTGTCGCGTCCGACCGTGATGTAAGCACTGTTTCGATTGCCCAAGAGCTAAACATTGCACAAAAATCCGTGTGGAACCATTTGCATAAGGCTGGATACAAAAAGAAGCTTGATGTATGGGTGCCACACGAGTTAACGCAAAAAAAACTCATGGACCGAATTTCCATCTGCTGAATCGTAACAAAAGCGACCCATTTCTGAAGCGGTTGGTGAGTGGTGATGAAAAGTGGATCACTTACGACAACGTCACGCGAAAACGGTCGTGGTCGAAGCGCGGTGCGCCGGCGCAAACGGTGCCCAAGCCAGGATTGACGGCCAGGAAGGTTTTGCTGTGTGTTTGGTGGGATTGGCAGGGAATTATCTACTATGAGCTGCTCCCCTACGGCCAAACCCTTAACTCGGAACTATACTGTCAACAATTGGACCGTCTGAAGGCAGCAATCGCCCAGAAGCGGCCAGCTTTGGCCAATAGGAGAGGCATTGTGTTCCACCAGGACAACGCACATCGATAGTAACTCGCCAGAAGCTCCGGGAGCTTTGTTGGGAGGTTCTTATGCATCCACATTATAGTCCGGACCTGGCACCGAGTGATTACCATCTGTTCCTGTCCATGGCGAACACGTTTGCTGGTGCAAAATTCGCGTCAAGAGAGGCTTGTGAAAATCGACTGTCTCAATTTTTTGTCAATAGGGACAAGGGCTTCTATGAGAGAGGCATCATGATATTACCTTCCAAATGGCAACACGTTATCGAACAAAACGGCGCATATGTGACCCAAATCGGATCATTCTAACTATGGTAAGTCAAGCCTTCAATGTCATGCAGAAATAATGGATTACTTTTTACTACACCAGATATCAACATGCACGGCAGTGCATGAGCCAAGTTCTTCACGTCAGAAAACGTCAGCACTGCCAGAAGCATGTTATACAGGAACAAGAGTTTATGGCAAAATCGACGATTTTGGGGCCCCGTAAGAAAAAATATGTTAAAGATAGGAATATGAGCTTTTGCCGTTAAGGAGATATGGTAAATATGTGCAGATGTACAAAATTTCATATTCGTATCTCAAACTATGTTCTAGTTGTGGACCCCTGAAATTGCACATTTTAGGCTAACTGACTCACTCACTCACTCACTCACTCACTGACTGACTGACTGACTGACTCACTCATCATATTGTTTAGGGTGTTTGGAGTAAGCTAGAAACATGAAATTTGGTATGAAGGTAGAGGATGATAAGTAGATAAAGGAAAAATTCCGACATTTTGAAAAGGTC
>JAGDQP010002899.1:0-44025 GCA_022664845.1 Lepisma saccharinum
AAAAAAAAAAAAAAAACCATAAATATTATAATTGCGATGTTACCGAAAATCAATACCATAAAACAACATTGAAGACTTTCACCAACTCAGATAGTTTTTCATGTTATAGCTATATTACTCCGGTGGCAAGAGGAGTACTATCATTCTGATGGTTATACTAGAATAGCACCAGTAACTACAAAAGGTAAGATTGTGAACATTCTTCTGTAAAAGTCTGAACTCCCTAGGCTTGAATTTGTAGGAGCAGAATTGGAATTTCGGGCAACGAGAAAAAAATATACATCAGAGACATAAGGATCTAGAGCTGCCATCTAGTTTAGAGATCGTTGCTTTACACTCACCTTAAACTCAGACCAAAGTTTCCTCAATAGAGAATGAGCTTCCTTTCACAGTCAAAGTAAAGGTAATCTTCCTTCTTCTCAAATTGGCAACACTGACCCTACACTACTAGACGTTCCACTTTACAGCAGGAAGAGCAACAAGGTTGACGTTGAAAAATAAGCTGATACGTTGCAATTTAACTATCTTCCTCCTATTATTTAACCTTTTATTTATTCAAACCTTGTTGTCCCCTCGGAGCGGATGCGAAGCGAATTCAAAAGGTAGCGGTTTTAATATACAGACGTCACCGATAGTTCGCACGGTAAGAGCCACGATTATAACATAACTCGTCCACATCAAGTAATTTTACTTGCTGTACATAATTTCAGGTCCACCTATCGTAAATTAGTGTTAAAAATATACAGAATGTCCCTGAAATAATGTACCAAACTTGGAAAATGATAATTTACATCAAAACAAGAAAAAAGTTCCTTTCAAGAATTTCGAAACACGTGTAGTTTCGGAGTGCATCGTCACAAATGACGTCATAGCTCGACACATAATGACGTAAACGGTGTCGGCTTAGTAAATAACAATTGTAGTAGTACCCAACCACCTATTTTAGCACGTTTATGATAAGCGAATGTAACTCAAGAGGGGAATTCCATGCCTGCCCCTTTAATTCGTTTTAATTTTCAAACCATTTAATTCCTTGACAATCAAAATTTTACGTTGTGAATCCTCTATAGACAGCAAATGTTACTCGAAGAGATGTATCGGATTGTGATTAGATAAGCCGACTCCGCTTACATCATTATGTGTCCATATGTGACTTCATTTGTGATGATGCCGCTTTAACTTAACAACGGGCATAAAAATGGGTTTGGAACTAGAATAGAAGTCTGGGCGCAAAACCGTTTATCTAAATAGGTTATAATGTATTTCATAACTAGAGTCCGGATGTTTAGGCAGTAAAATACATGAAAATAGGCACTGAAGACACAGATAGGATTAAAAAAAAGATAAAATGAATTTTCTGAGCGGTAACAGCACTATGGTTTACACTGAAGTCACAAAATTAACACTCACTAGAAATCTTTGAATAAGGTCAAAAAAATAAAATGCAATTGTAAAACTCCCACACATAATTTTGCAAAAATTACACTAACTGGATTGCAGTCAGAGCTTTAAATGGATCACCCATCGATTTGGTGATTTACAGATGCACTTCGGAGGGACCCCCTCCCCCCCCAAAAAAAAACCGCGATTTTTTTATCGACGACGGATTAAATATGAATGTGAAACTGCAAGACGGATTAAATATGAATACCAGACTGAAGCTACAAGTGCACCTTATGGCTTGTTGTTATTTGGTAATATTTTTGATTAAACTCGTAGGTTATACTATATTCCTCTCCGCCGGAAGCCATATTTCAGTCGCACTAACCGCACTTCCGGGAGGTCCGGCTCACAAGTGAGCGCGAAAATTTCTGCTCACAAAAATGGCATCGGCTCACTGTGAGCCGGAAGTGAGAAGTGGCATTCAAAGGACAAATTCAGTGATCCCTCAGTGAGTCCTCACCGCTCTGAATGCCACCAATGCTTCGAGAAGAAGAGCCGCCCAAGAAAAGAAGGAAATATATTCAGGAGGATGAAAGAATTCGCCGTATTGTAACAAAACTTGAAACTGTGGACATTATAGAATACTCCCGGGGTTTGGCCAATAATTCAGTCACGGAATGATAATGTAGTAGTGACTACAACACAAGACAAAATAAACTATTCAATATCTATAATAATTTCAGTTTAGTTCTTGTATCACTGTTGATTCCTTTAAATATCTCTTGTTACAAATACGTAGTAATGGACAATAATGCAATGTTATGAATAGGTATGAAGTTGTAACTATGTAAAACGCCTATTCTTTTACGTTATTATAAAGATATATTATAATACTATAAAGATAACTTGCCGAAAGCTTATTTTGGGATGTCATTGGCTGCCTACAGCAAACTTGATTTTGCTTATTTCAATGTAGAGTGCCTATAAATGCCTATCTTTATGAGATCTGAAATAACTTTCTACAAATAGTTCATTTTTCATTTCTTTTCAATCGGTAGAGACAAGTTCTGCGTGATGTACAGAAACTTGGTTCTGCTCAAGGTATTAGTTTAGTTTTTGCCAAATTATTTGGGGAAGTTTTACAAGCTCAGCTGATTTTTTTTTTTTTTTTAACCTTATTCGAAATTTCTAGTGCCTATTTTTACGATTTTTTTAGTGTCTAAACATCCGGGCTCTAGTTATAAAATATACTATAACCTATTTAGATAAACGGTTTTGCGCCCAAACGTCTCGCGCCCGTCCTGCCCCAGAAGTCTGGGCCTGTGCTACAAACAATTTCTGAAATAAAATACATGTGCGCAATGCTTATATGGTTCGTGCGTTTGAGTTAGAAAAGCAGATCATTGCCACTGCTACTGACAACAGAAACAATGTGTGGGTTTAATCTTACAACGTACGTAAATTGTCTTTCAAAAAAACCAGTAACAAAAAGCTAAGAAAATAACGATGCAATAACGATAAGCAATCACAACAAGCAAACAAAAATGTTCACAAATAAAATTGGTTAAAAAAAAGCATACAATTTCATCCTTCCATATACTATATTAACTAAATATAAAGAAAACGAAACAAAAAAAAAAGTAAAAGCAAAACCAAAAATTAAAAACACACCTGCCAGTACTAGGTTTTTCTGACAACAAATACATATAAACAATTAACTGCTCTAACTTCTCTTTGTCTAAGTCGTCTGGTAGCCCCTCCGCCGATACTTCTCGGCCTGATGGCAAAGTGTACGAAATGGCTTTCATTAACGATGAAGGCAGGACAATGTCTGTAAGTTTGTCACTCGGCTTTTGACTATGGCCGACACAAGTCATCTTCGCTGAGGGTCTGTAAAAATAATAATAAATAAATAAATAAAAAAAGAAAGTTCACATTATTAATTACTTATAGTTCATCTTTGTTATACCCCAATTCAGTGATACACTCTTAAGTTTTCTTAATATAAAACGACCCAATCTGAAGGCAACGCGGTTCTTCTAATGTATAGTCTAATATATGTTATATAGTCTAATATATAGATTAGATTATATCTAATATATAGTCTAATATAATTATTGTTTATAGTTCGGTGGAAATATGGATATGCAATAAGAGAAAGAGATAAAAGCGAAAAATATAGGGTGGCGCAAAAGTCAGTTTACCAAAACAATGACATCTCTAATAGTGTGTATGACATCTTTAATACAATATAATTACACTTCGTACTACGTAATGTTTGAGCGATAAGGTTGGCAACAGTGCAGTCGCTTTTCTTTTGTCCACAGTTGAATTTCAAGTTTGTCATGGTGTGGTGGGAATGTTGTGTTCAAGCAAGTGTAATGTTCTGTGATGGCACACAAGTACAGTAGAACCGCGGTAATCCGACTTCCGATGGTCGACTCCCCGCATAATCAGACTCCGACGGAGGTTGAGGAATGTCGACGTATGTCTGTTCTTATCCTTAAAATACTACGTACTTTGTTGAATAAGTTTGGTGACACTCAATCTGTGCGTTCTGATGTTTTGCTTTAAGAGTGTTTGTTCTTTAAAAAGTGACTTTTTACGAAGTGTACAGTTGTGCTTAAGATCGGCTTTCAGTGTAATGTACGCTACCCATTATGTTTATTAAAAAACGTAAATACGTGAGCTGAGCTTGAAGGACTTAGGGCCATATTTATGAATCACTCCCAAGAGGAGGGTAGCTCCCAGGGGCATTGAAATTATATGCTCCTGGGAGCCACCCACCTCTTGGGTGTGATTCATAAATATGGCCCTTAATCCATTAAGAATTTATGCTCCTCTGATAATCTGACCTTTCTTGCGTTCCGACCATTACCTCAGTCCCATAGGTGACGGATTAACGGGGTTCTACTGTACACACACAAAAAAAAGCATGTGTTCGTGGTTCAATTGTGGTGGAAAATCATAAAAGTTACAACCGAAGTGCAAGCAGCTTTTCGTGACAAGTTTCCAGATGCGCCTTCGCCTGTACGTCAAGAGCTTTGGAAACTGAAAGTGTTGCAGATGAACGGAGCTCTGGTTGACCAAGATCTGTGTATACGGAAATGGAGGACAGTTTGAACAATATTACTGAAACTGAAAATTTTGAATAGGTCAACAATGTATATGACTTATACAATTAAACTTTAATTTTGTGTATAGGTAGACTGACTTCTGCGCCACCCTGTGTTTCGAGAATATGAAATGAGAAAATGAGATAGAAGCGAGAAATATTGTAACTGAAGATACGAAACGTGACAAGTTGAACTCAATTTTTGTTTTAAGGCTTTTAGGCAACTTTGCCTCAGGCCAAATGGATAATGAAGGAAGAATTTGTGGAATGAAGAAAAGGGGAGGGAAAGGAAGAATCTCGAGAAAACCAATACAGGCAGTGTTTGTCCACAACAAAGTCCACAAGACCCGAGCTGAGATCGAACCGAAGACGCCTCACACCATAGATGAGCGCTCTACCACTGAGCTACACTTATATATTTTTTTTATTTTAGACGATCAAATTTGAAGGTAGCGCAGGTTCTACTAATATAGTATTATAGTTTGTACATGGGTGGAAATATTTAAATAAGAATATGAAATATGAAAAAGAGATAAAAGCGAGAATACTACAGCGAAAGAGGCATTCATTAAAAAAAAAAAATTATTCTATGGACCGATCAGCAAAGATATGAAAATTTTCGTGGCGGGGACCAAATTGCAAGAACTTACCTCTTACTTGGCATTCCATCCTCGCTAATACCAAATCGTTCCTCAATACGATTACAAACACTACTACTTTTGACAGATACATATATCGGTTTCATCTGGTACGAAGGGTAAAAAAAAAAATAGGTGTAGGATTAATGAAGCCGTCCGAAGTTTTAACCATACACACAGTTATTCATCCAGTCTATCTGTTCCAGTATCAGGTAATTGCGGTTCATTTCACAAAAACACTGACAAGATCGTGCCTACCTTGATTCCTTATAGATCCGCCAACTTTGATTCAATCCTCAAATAGTTCGGACAAAACTCAACTCTTCGGATGGCTTCTTTAATCCTACGCCTTTTTATACCCTTCCTTCACAACAGATGAAGCTGATAGGTTAAAAAAAAAAAAAGTAAAACTATTCCCGGTGCGATACGCACTAGAATGTCGAGGTAGCGCTCCACACATTCTCGATCAACGGTACGAAGTGAGACAAGGTGGTCAGTCCCACGCTCGATCGCCTTTACCTTCCCAAGGTGCCCAGGAGTACCAAGGACACTCTGGTACTCAATTTGATAGGAGGTTGAGGGTACCTCAGATTCGTAGTCAGACGCGCTACCGTGTGAGCGACGGTGACACCCGAATTATATAAAAATAGGTGAAACTAGTAATTTTATACGGGAAGGGCGTAAGCCATAGTGCTGTTACCGCCCATAAAATTTATTTTATCTTTATCTTTTAGTAATTTTATAATTGTCAAATTTGTGTACGACTTGCTATTAGCGATGCCAAGTTGGAGGTAAGTTTGCAATAAACAAGGAGTTGAGAAAAAGATTTATTAAATGTTTTTTGTACGTAGTGTTGTGTTATTTGGAGCTGAAATGGAACTCTACAAAAAGAGTGAAGAAAAATATTGGAAGCCTTCGAAATTTGGACATCAAAAATCCACGAACTAAAAAATCCACTTTCGGCACAGAATAATAATGATCATCAATTTTGAGTATCTTTTGTACCAACTCCATTAAGAAAACAGTCTTCTGTTATCAATTCCACAGTTACACAAGAAAACAGTCATACTCTTAAATATCCCTCACTTCTTTGTAACTAACAAATTCCTTACACTGATCACAAAGGCTTACGGAACTCGCAAGTTTACGGCCGCAGTAACAAATGTTCTACATAGGATTCTATCCTGAGCAAGATTCCATCCTATAAAACTTATACGCAAATCAGAAAAAAATATACTAACTTCTTGCTTCTACATATCCACGAAAGTTCATTTTTTTTTTTAAAAAAAAAAGACATTTTAAAAAAGACAATACTTTCAGCTTTTAGTGCGATACACGTCATGGGATTATCTATAAAATATGTTCATAAAAACTGTAGTGAAAATTCGCTCAGTATAAAATGTGTGGGCAGAATACAAAAATATCAGCAAATTTTATATCTAAAAGCTCTCACAAATCCACGACACGCCAAGCACAACAATAATGGGATAAATATAATCCACTGGAACATTTTGACACTAAAAAAATTTACTAGCTACCAAAAAAAGAAGAAAAAACGGAAATCTTAGGGCCAACTTTGGACTGTAAGATGAAATGTTACAACTTCGTACTGATGAGGCAGAGAGGAAAATAAAAAAATCACACCTATAAAAAAAAGTGAGGATTCCTACACTTTTTATAGTGAGGTTACATTTTTTGTACCCCTGCAGTTAAGGACGTGTGTCTTCCTAACTTATCCATTAACCAATTCCAATGTTATCCTTAAGAAAGACGGTGTGCTCTTCGAAAAGGCCCCTTGGAGGTGTGCCAGGACCTAATCAAGGTAAGTTAATATGATAAAACCTCCCCAGGTTGAAATGTTACATTTCTTTTTTCCTTTTTGTTCTTCTCATTATTATTTGCTTCAACTCCACATGGAGCAATCAGCGACTGAAGGTCCATGATTATACATCCAACACTGACGTCTATGAACAAATTACATGAAACTAGATTCGTATTAATAGAAATTCTTTCACGACAGTTTATTACCATTCATAGTAATAAGGTTTACATAAAAAGAAATCGCGCTTTCATAGGATAAATTCGTAATTTAATGGTTAAGCGTTTATGAATATTTTCCTGTGTCCTTTTTAACTTTTATTGTCTTCTTCTGTCCTTTTTTACCTTCTTGTCCATTCTACTAAGGTTTTCGACAGGTCAACACTACCCCTATTGTGCAGTTCTGAGTTCTGTAGACCTCTGAGAGGGGTCTTGGTTAGCGTGCGGGGTGAAGTGGGAAGTGCAGAAGCAATTAGCGGAAATTGCGCTTTTACTGCCTACCTCGCATTGGCTATTAAAAGTGGCTTCCCACCCAGGATCACGCTACGACTCCTCTCTCGCGGCTACAGAACTCGGAACTAGACTATACTTGAATTTACTTTAAGAAAGAATATTTCGATTCTAAGGATAAAATCAAACTGTACTTACACTTTCTTTGGTGGATGCTGCTGAGGTAAGAATACAGGATTTTTTGGTGTTCGCAAATCTAATCTAATTTCTGACGGTGGTGATATCATTCCACAATGAGGGCATAGTCCCTCGCTATCAATAAATAATTGGCATTTCTTATGGTAGTGATGAAGCTGGCCATTAGTATCCCATTGGCATTGAAGAAACCTACCCTGAAAGACAAGATAAACCAGAATTACCTATGAAGTATCGCACACATATGATGTCAACCAATTTCATAGATTTTATCGATCGATCTACCTCGATACGTTGGTTCAAAGTGCTCTCACAAATTTTCACTGCACTTTATCGAGTTTCTTCGGTGATTTGAAAACGGTACAAGTTTGAATGCTTTACGCTACACTGAAGTAACAATAAATATGGTGCCACTGGAAACAGGCAAGACTGGATCAGTTTACACACTATTTTATGGATGATACAAATTGAAAACCTTGATTAAACTTACCTTATAAGGTGCTGTGATTTCTCGTACGATCCAAATATTAAAACACATACTAATAAAAGCAACCCTTCTATAGTAGTGGGTGTTTTATATTAGGATCATACGGGGAATTACTGCACCTTACAAGGTAAAATTAATCATGTGTTCCTCGTTATCTGCACAATATAGCGAAAGCCTTTAATATCCAATGCTCTTCTCTCATAATTACCAAATGAGTCTCTTCAATTTCGATATATCTCTTCTATTTATCAAATACAAAAATAAAAGGCAAGTGAGCTCTTGATTCAAAACTTATCTCCAATATGACTGCATCCTAAGTCCACATCGACGAATACTAAGGATATTATAACATTAGGGCCACTAAAATGACTAATTTCGCTATATAATTTACCGGATTGTTCCGAATATAAGTAGACTTTTTTTTCCTATACAGAAAATCTCAAAATTAGCATTGGTAGTGCCCCCGATTACTTTTTTGTTGTTTCAACTTTATACGAAGTAAAGGTGGGGAAATATTAATTATCTTCCTTTGTACTGTCTATTTTTACTCCTGACTACTGCTAAAGGTCTAGTTGCAGCAGCAAAGGTAAAAGAAATATGAACACGGCTCGCAAGAACCACACTGTTCCATTTACCGTGCCGATCTTCCAGCCAAAGCAGACCATTTTCCATTCATTCGTAATACTCGACTTAAATTTTAGTATTCCCCTCTTCCCTGCGAAAGCGTGGTGAAACTCAGAACAGCTGTGCCACGTAGAGACAGGGAAGATATGATGATGTCAAAGTGTACTGCGAACTGTAATTCATCAACTGAGTCTGGAACAATAAAACCTACTTAAAAACTACTGTATTTACTCGAATCTAACGCTCACTTTCTTCAACTGAGTTTAGTCCCCAAAATCGGGATGCGACTTAAACTCGATGGCTCACTACATTTGTATGCAAACTCGAAAATTCTGCTTCGATTCCGTCTGTGCTTCGGTTTTCTTCGGGTTCGGAAAAACCCGGGGTCCAAGCTTCGACCAACGCTGTGAAATACATAGACGCTCCGAATTTCCCGATGATGGAAGCAGCAGTAGAGACGATGATTACTTACCTAGAGTAATTCCAGTTTGTCATTACAAGTCGTATTATTTTGATTAATTATACGTCAGGATTTTGTTAAAAGATGGCTGCGTCTTAATAAAAAGAAATATCACATAAATCCATTGTTGTATGTAGAAAATCATAACATAAACCCTTTGATGTTACCGTATACGCAATACCGATAGCAACATTAAAATGCGTACTATAGTACATCTTTACATGCCTTAAACAAAACTTTTATAAAACGAACATGAACCCTTTTCGTAATCCATGCTTCTTACTTCTACAAAACCCATTATTCTGAATTTTTCCGAACTCAAAACTAGCCTGAGTGAAAGTTTCGAAAACGTTTCTCCTGCTTACCTGTGAACAAAATAAACCACAGCCAGGACAACAATTATGAATCTTAAGACGCTGCCGATGAACATCGCAGAGTAAAAGAAACGGAACTTTGGTACTAGGCCGAAGCATCTGTAAGTTTGAGACCACATTACAACATCCAATCAGTCTTCCATCTATTGTATCGATGCCCTGGCAGTAAATTTCACTTTTATTGTGATCCAGTGCTGCGTAAGGTGTCGAAGACGATTTACAGCAACATAAAATTCGGCTCAGCGCAGGGTTAGCCTACAAAGAATTGAACAATAAAAGCATTTAATTATATTTCGAAAAATACTGTTCCTCGAGTAATCACTATTAAAATGAAATTAAATGGATACATAAAGTTAAATCATTACACATCAATCGGCCGCTCAGCTGAAAAAGAAAATTATTGACTTTTTTTCTAAATTATAGTATTCTCCTTCCTTTAACACCTATTTTTTTTAATGTAACGCTTACAATCATTTAGTTTAAAAAATACAATGATATAGTAAATATGTGTATGTTAGCATTTCTTTAATTTCCCCCCTCATCTTCTGAAGTGATGTATATTGTATTTTATAACCTTGGTTTAATCAGGCATTTCGGTATCCGGCCAGAGTTCGGTTCCTTGGTGGCCAGTTAAGAGGGCGTCTACTGTATACGGTAAAATCGGGTAAGTCCTGAAGAGGCGGCGTGGGTTCGTGTCCCAGTCACGCCGGCTATCCTTAGTTTTTTCAGACTTATCCATCAGTCCCACCAGGGCAATGCAGCGTTAGCTTTGGCAGGCAATGAAACCAGTACCCATAAATCACACATGCACTGTATATTTTTCATCTTTTAAAATAGACTAATTAGCAGGGTCCAGATGCTTAGGCACGAAAAGCACTGAAAAAGGGGCAGACAAATGAATCTCTAAAAGCATTGAGAAGGTGGCCAGACAAATAGACACACAAAAAAAAAAACCCACTGAAGATGGCCAAGCAAACAGGATTCAAAAAATGTTGACACTTCCGTGATAGTAACATTACAGAGAAACGCAATTGATAACACAAGATATCATAGTACATTTTGTACGCATAGTCTCTCCACTTGTCCACTATCACTGTCAACACATTTTTGGGATCTTCCGGAAGTGAAATCCAAACCTCTAAGACATACTTTTATAGGTGTTGAAATCACATTTGTAATTTTCTGTCGCAATCTTGCACATTACATGACTTAGTTAAGTAAACAAGTCCTTTTACAATTCTGACACAGTTAGAAATATGGTGTGAGGTCAAAAGAATGTTCTGGCCATGCTTAAGAACTTTTCGTTTCCAATCCATGCCCACCAGGATATTTAGGTTAACCTTATTTTCCAGATCGTGGGCTTAAGTTTAATACATGAAGCTTGATCTACCTTTATACCTACAATACTTCTATATAAAACGATCTCCGCTCCGTAATACTATTTCGTGCTATTAACATACAAAAATGGCCATTAACACTAACACATTCTTTACAGCTTTGAAAAAAAGAAAAATATCAAGATGAACTTACAACACTTGCTACTGCACTACATTCGGGGTTAGCTGGAGCATTTTCAGAAGATGAATCGGCTAAACTTGGTGATGGTATGTTTCCATTTTGAGCGCCCAAACAAAGTCTCTTGTTTTGGTCTGTAATGTATAAAATAAAAGCATTAACAAACAAGAATTAAAAGCGAATAATACAGACAAAACTACTGCAGAATTAGACGTATTTATTACTATACAACATACAAGGATCATGCGTTCAAAAATGAAATAAATAAATACGTACACCCCTATATACAGAAAAAAAATAAGATGCAGCATACATAACAAGCAAAACCGAGGTCACGGAAGAAATAAAAAGTTGCTTAGTATCGAGGAACGCATGTTTCTATTCAGTCCAAACACTTCTAACATCACGATTAATATCAAGGAAACTTCAAATTGAAAATATACAGAACGGTTATTCTGCCTGTAATACTTGACGGTTGCGGAAGTTGGAGTACAACCCTAGCAGATGAACATAAATAACGTGTGTTTGAAAATAAGGTTTTGAGAAAGATATATGGGCCGAAACGGGACGAGATGACTGGAGAATGGAGGAGACTGAATAATGAAGAACTCCACGGACTGTACGATTCACCAGATGATGTAAAAATAATAAAATCACGATGACTAACGTGGGCAGGTCATGTAGCTCGGATGGGTAAAAAATATATTTATATTTTATCCTGGTTAGAAGGCCAGATGGAAGGAGACCATTGGGAAGACCGAGACGTCGTTGGGAGGACAATATTAGAAGAGATCTTCGAGAAGTAGGTGTTCGTTATGAGAACTGGCTTGATATTGTCCAGGATAGAATCCAATGGCGAACGTTTGTTACTGCGGCGATGAACTTGCGAGTTCCATAAGCCATTGAGCTAGTTAGTTAGCATATTTTTTAAAGACACCTCTACCATATCCTTAACATTATTATTGTTCTCCTCGCATGTAGCTAGAAATAAGGCATGGACTCTACTATTAAAATATACCACTGGCACATTGCTGTAACGAAATTCTAATTAAATAATTAGTTGTTTTTTTTCTGAACTCGCAACAATCCGCCTTTGAAAAAAAAAAAAAAACTGTCTTGTTTTATACGCTCGATATCTACTACAAGCCCAACTTACTATTATTTCCTTACAAATAGCTGAAATATAAATTTAAAGATTATCTCTTAAAAACATATTGAAAATTACACGCGCATAAAGTTTAATGATTTGCCGTAATAAGAACTAACAAAGAAAGCAATAGAACGGATAAAAGTATTTGCTGACAACGTATCTGTCCATGTTTTAGCATTCACTGCAACAATGTGTATCGTGTCTTGCAAACAGACTGTCCCTCTTTTGTCGTTCCAGACTGCTCAACTGCCTTCACAAAATATTTTTTCATTAAAAAAAAATCAATGCGAAATTTCAATTTATCTAACTCCTTTCCTCGCACAATTCTAACAACGTAACACAGACGATACTCCTTAGCCGTATGTATAAAGCGGAAGTGACCTACCGAACACTGCTTCACTGAGCATTTTTCTTCTCTAACTGGCTGTATTATCACGACGTTAATATATGTTCTTTCTTCCCATCACTTAACACCTATGTTAGAAGCACACAAACTTAAAGAATTTTCTTTCGCATTTTGCTGTGCCATACTGTACATCACCGTCTTGAATACACACGGTAACAGAACTATGGTTTACTCCCGTTCAGACTAGTACCAGACATGGAATTTGATACTTGCAAGTACTGACTTGACTTATACATTAGTGACGATGAGATAAGGCTCGTTAAAGGAAAGGAAAAAGGATGTTGGAAGGTACTTGGGCCGGTCTTAGTAGATGCATCCCAGCATTTGCCTGGTATGACTGAGGGGAGAAAACCTCAGAACAAGCGGCCTCAGAGATCGTTGTCACGACCTTCTGATTGCTAAGCAAATAATCTACCAACTAACCTACAGCCGCTCGTTTATTTTTCTTTCTACGAGGGGTATTTTTCTTAACCTCCGGTGAGATGTAAAGGGATAAACAAGAGTAACAAAAGAATGTCAAGATAAACAAAAGTTACGTCAATCTCGCTCCACGAAGCTTCACTCTCATTCTTTCATTGGACTAAAACGGAGCACCAGTTTTTGTATCCCCTTCCTGAACGAAGTTCTCGCCAGTATGGTAAGCCTCATCACGGACATGAGTTCGTTCTTCTCGAAACTTTCGAGACCTGTACAGAACAGACTCTCATGAACTCATTTCCGTACACAACTCACACTTTCCAATGAATTTCGGTCGCGTCCAGTCCATCATCTTGAAGAAATCAAATGAGAGAGCGAACTTTGCACTTGGGGGAGCCTCACTGGCCATGTTGAATGTTGTAGAACTGGCCGAAATTCATTGGTGTGTGTGTGTGCTTTGTACAGAAATGAGTTCATGAGAGGCTGTTCTGTACAGAAAAGGTTTCACAGGTTTCGAGAACGAACTCATGTCTATGATGAGACTTACCATTCAAGCGGGAACTTTCTTCAGGAGAGGGGTTCAAAAACTGGTGCTCCGTTTAGACCAGTGAAAGAATGAGAGTGAAGCTTCGTGGAGAAGTACCAGACGTAACTTTTGACATTTTTTTTGTGGCTCTTGTTTATCTCTTTACATCTCACCAGAGGTTAGAGAAAACAAATACCCCTCGTATCTGTTCACTGAAAGGCGACTAGCACATGATGACACGTTAAAAAGACAGACGAGTCATCCATCCGGCGTAACTGGACTGCAATAACTATCTGTAACATCTTTCAAAAATAATTTGACTTAAAGAAGCTATTTTTGGAACATTCGAATGCATGCCGTCAAGAAATCCAGATGTTTCGAAAATTAAGAAACTACGTATGAACTGTCAGATATAAATCCTTTGCGAAAGTGTCTTTTTTTTTTATATGACCGAACGTCGCGGTTTAGTGCCCTGCGGAAGTATGTTTTGGTTTCCAAGTCACATGAACCAGCCTTGTGTGGTCCTGTAATCCACCTACCGTTGAGGCAAGACCGATTGGTGTGACATTATATGTTGGTTTTGCGCACTCACATTGCGCCTCGGAATCAAACTCGATTGTGGAGTCTCGGACTCGCAATGTTCTTAGTAGGTACATGTTCCATTAACTAACTAACTAACTCTATGGCTTATGGAACTCGCAAGTTCATCGCCGCAGTAACAAACGTTCGCCATTGGATTCTATCCTGGGCAGTATCAAGCCAGTTTTCATCACGAACACCTACTTCTCGAAGATCTCTTCTAATATTGTCCTCCCAACGACGTCTCGCCCTTTTGGTGCTTAATATGAACTGACAGTGTTTCGTCTGAGGAAGAAGTTGATAGAACACCGGAACTTGAATTTATTTTAAGGCCTTTAGGCAACTATGGCTCAGGTCGTATGAATGTTGATGGGAGGATTGGTGGAATGAAGAAGTTGGGAGGAAACGGGAGCTCCCCAAGAAAACCCATGTTTGTCCAGCACATGGTATGAGCGGGAATCGATCCGACGACCCCTAGCACCAGAGGTGAGCGCTCTACCAACTGAGCCACCGCGGAAAACACCGGAACTGTAACGCTTACTGTGTGTTTTTATATTAAACTCACGTGTAACAGTCTTGTCAGCCTATGAATTTTAATTAACTTACGTATGGATATAAGGTCTCAAACTTTTTAGTGTAAAAGTGATTTAATATTCTATCTGAAACTGAAAACAACACAAACAGAAGAGGAAACTAAAATCTGTCGAAGTTAAATTTTCTATACGATAAACTTTGTTGGAAAAAAAAAATCCAATTTAATGTTTATCTACTCAACGCCCTAGCTTCTAGTCCCCTGGCGTTAGTCCATGCCATCTACGTAGTTTTCAATACGTGAAACGAAATTAACATTTAGGAAGCACATACCTAAAGACGAATCTGCTTCCAGCTTTCTTTTCTCTGGCAGTGTTTGGCAGGCTTCAGCAATAATTGGGCTTCCACTTCGACTGTTAGTACCTGTGATAGGATAAACAAATCTGTTGATTTCAAATTTAAGACGCTTTCATCCAAAGTACACAACAAAACTCAAAACATCCTGAATTATCACATTACACTACTTCACAATTAGAAAAAACAACAAAAACTGACATTCGTCTACTCTAACATTCGTTAAGTATCTTCTGTCGATATATTACAAAAAAAAAACATCTCCGAAGAACCTCTGCATCACCTTCGTTCTCTAGTATTCTTCATTTTCACACCACGAAAATTCACGTCCCTTTCTCCAATACATTGCATATACGTTTAAAAATGAAGATTTGAGAATCACAGAGGTGTCAGTAAGTTCTGTCTGAAAATAGGAGTAATGAAAACAATGTCAAGTATCTTGTGATTAAGGGTCAGTTCTACAATCGACTGCTAAACTTCTACTCAGCGCTAAGTTGAGCCCAAGTCTGATTTTGGCCAATGAGAGTACGCAAAATGAGAGTTGGTCTCAACTGAACGCTGACTTGAAGTTTAGCAGTCGATTGTAGAACTGACCTTTTAATCCACATATCTCGACATTTTCTTTTTGGAATTCGATCGAGAAAGAAACGTCATTTCGGTTTCAAAAACTGTGCATCTTTCTGAAGCTATCGTCAATTAAAATTGTTTACCGTACGTCTGTAATCACAACAACAACAGACTCAAACCACTATGGATCTCAGTCCTCCACATGTCAAATAAAAGAACCAACACACGTACGTACGTACACAGGACAATCAACGAGAAACAAGTCTTACATGAACGGAATAAGTAGAATGATTTTCCCGAAACAGACGTGTTTTAAAAAATGGAGTCGTTAACGGTGTAGATCACCGACGCCATCTTGGTATGCACTTTCCATTGATTTATATGAGAGTTGTATTACTCATTTTATGTCTCTCAGAAGTGAAATATTCAATGTCTGATTTCACATACTTTTTCTTGGTGGCTATTTTGATGTTTATTGTTTTTTTTAAATGTGAAGTTTCGTCAAATATCTGAGCGTAATGTATTATTAATAGTTTATAATACAAAACACAATATGTCAATGAAAAATTATATTGTCTGTATAAATAATAGTGTATTTTTTATAAAACATTATGAGTTATAATAAATATGACGAAAAATTAGGTGATAACAGATGTAAAACATTACGCTCCTGGAAGCCAAAAAACGAGTAAAAGAATTCCCATGTATATCAATGGAAAGGGTGTACCAAGATGGCGGGGGTGATCAACACCGTTAACAAAGACTGGCTAAGCCTCCATGACGCGTTATCGGCTTTACCCTGTTATGACGATCACAATAATGACTTTAGAAATAAAATTAGCTTCTCGTACACTGGTTACTCACAAAAAAAAAAAAAAAAAAAGTTGAAACAGAGCAAAGTACAGTAAACGTATTTGCTCCAGCGATACCTGGTCTTTTTCAATGTTCAGGACAGAACGAAGCAAAAATAATAAAGGACGTAGGGATGTGGCATGAACCCTGTCTTGTTCCGCATGACCCAAGGTAAGTACTGTGCCTGCTCTCTCAAAAAGAACAGGTAAAGCTACGCCTGTTAAAAATCCCGACATGCTGCGATTTTTCTAATTTAGTCTTTCCGTGGCTCTGCTTAGTCGGTAAGCCCGTGATCATTTATCTCACATGATGTCGCTAGCATCTTTTTTGTACATATATTCGTGTCTAATTTTTGTTGTTCGCTCTGCCTACTGTAAATGGGTTCTGTACTCTTTTTTTATCTTATCTGATCACTTACATATTTTCCCCTCCATTCATAATTATCTTTAGAAATGGCGAAACTCACTTTTTCCTTTAAGTATTTTGGATCTCACTGAGATTCATATTCACGTTTATGCAATGCTGCTCCTACAAATTCAAGTCTAGAGTTCAAACTTTCAGAGAAGGAAGTTCAAGTGACTCGTCAATGAACAAAAAAGGAAATAAAAAAAATAATTATGCACTGATTGACCTTTCGAAATGGTTATGAGCTTCCTTCTGTGAAAGACTGAAATCTGGACGCATGAAGTTATAGGAACAGCATGCAATTTCGTACAACAATAAAAATACATCAGAGAGACATACGAATAGTGCTGCCATCTAACGTTAGAGGTCTCTGCTTTGCACTAACCTTAAACTGACCAAGCAACGAAAGCCCTCTATAAACAGAAAGTGCTTTTAAAACAACAAAATCAATAGGCACGCTTTAGCCAATGCAGAACATCATCACAAAGGGGAAAAAACGGGCTTAAGCCGCCATGGCAAACACCCAAACTCACGATATATCGGGTTCTTTCTGTGCTGGATCGACTGTGGTGGTGATTTCTTTCTTTGAGGATCTGTTCAAGAAAGCGTTTGCCAACGACCATCTATCAACTTTGTGATTGGATAATGCATGAAGTGCAGGCCACTATAGTGAACATGGTACACAACATCTGGAATGAGTTTGTCATGTGGATGTGTTGTGTGGCTCAGGGAGCACATATTGAAGGACTGTAGATTTGTACCTCATACATCAGAAACTTGGCCATTTGCCGCTACTGACGATGTATGATGAATCCATGTAAGGTGAAAAATATTTTTTATTGACTTTTGAAACTGCAATATTCTTTTGTGAAGACCATATATGAGGTAAATTTTTAAAAATGCTAATTTTCCACGATAAACCAGGTATAATATTCAAAGTTTGCAACAATGCGTTCTGTGCTTAACATTTGTTATTTACCACCACTAGGAGATATCAAAATACCCAATAAACCTATGTACGATTATTGAAAAAAAGTTTTATCTGGTTGGCAACACTGACAACTAAACATCACATTTTAACTGACATGCGCCCCATTAATACAAATCAACTCCCACCTTAATGCATCTTTATGATCCGTCGAGAGATATCCACATATCACTGTAAGAACTCGAGCTTGAGTTATAAATTGGATTCCCCTGAATCTCCACAAAACTTTGGTAAACTTTATTTTTATATGGTCCAGTCTATAACTTTGGACTTCGGCCCGTCACGATTCGCCTTTAGCTGTTAAAATCCACACCCATACTCATGCCGTAACTCGAAACCTGGACCTTCGAGCCGATGGCCTACCGCCGCAGACCGCCCTGAATCTCTACAACTAAGCTATTTTCTCCAAAAGTTTAACTTCTTTTCTTCTAGTAAGAATTCGTCTAAGTTTGCCTCGCATCTTACGTAACACCATGTTTTTTTTTTTAAGATTTGTCTCTGTCCTTTACTAACTAAACTCTAGGATGCGCGGGAAAAATAAGTCAGAAAACACAGTTTTTTAGGAGATAAGTCTCTTCTTCCCTGCCAGCAATAAGATACCACGTATTTTCTAAGTCCAAAGAAGCGATTATCCAACTCACGTTTAGAACTAACTTTTCCTAAGTTAACCGAAGGTGGGCCACACATACAGATCTCAAATTTTAACGTATCTCATTTTGGTTAATTTCTGACTTATACTGTATTTCCCGCGCATCCTAGAATTTTCAAACGCTTTTTCAAGACGGATTGGAACCGTGGGGCTAAACCCTTTCTAGTCTGTTAGAAGCTCACACGAACTTGATACTACCAATATCTGAATATTGAATTTTTGTACAAAGGAGCTCGTTTGGAAATGGACTACTTATACAGGGTGGTAACGCAACGCATCTATAAATTTCAAGGAATGATAGTACATAAAAAAATAAGGGGAAAAAATCTTGTCACCCGTTCGGAGCTACAGACTTTAAATTTCCATTACCACTAACGAGAGAACTGATGCGGCATGCTATCGTTAAAGACTTTAAATCTGTTATATCCACAAATGCATGTTCCAATATTGCGCAAGGGATTCCCCAAAGGAAATAGGAGATAAACAGAAATTCTGAAGTAAAGGTTGGTAAAATTAGCATTAAAAAATGGGGCAACTTTACTGCAAGTAACAATTCGTTTGTGCCGCGTCAAGTCGATATCTCAAGCAGATTCCGTAGGTCAAACATGTTAAAACCACCTCCCGTGGTTGCGTTACAATCAGAGTACAAACCACATATACTGTATTCAACCTAAGTCTTATTTATTTGTTATCAATGTGAGAGAATGTCATTAGCTGGTTGGATTGCGGTGAGGAGTTCTATGTACATCATGTTCATTTTACCTTTCCTTCAGAGAATTTCTGGGGAATCCCTTGCAAACCCATTGCACACTTTTGGAATATTCATATTTGGATAGAGCAGGTTTGGATCTTTGAAGATAACACGTCGCATTAGCTCTACCGTTAACGGTACTCGAAATCTGAAGATCTAAAATTAATTGACCTGTGCTTTCGGCTGCCTGTAGCTCCGAAATGCGACGGCTTCTTATTTTTTAATGTACAATCAGTCCTTGAAGTCTGTCGGTGCATTACGTTACCACCCTATAAATAAAATAAATCACAGTCATATTCAATCCACTAGTGGATGAGGCCTCTCCCCGAAGGGAGGAGTTGGTCTACTGCTTCCACGCTGACCAGACGGTTTGGGAGAGGAGAGCAGAAGCTCTCACTGTGATCGCCACTGTCTTTTATTCACAGCAGCTCCCCAATTGGCCTCACGATGCTGGATCAACACCGAAATTTTTTGAGCCCCCACCGGGAATCGAACCCGGGACCGCTCGCACTGAAGTCGAGCGCGCTACCGACTAGGCTACGCAGGAGCTCTACCACCCTATACATCCTAATAAATACAACCTCAGTGTTAGTAACTTACCATTCTCTTTTCGCGGGAACTCAGCTGCACTGATCATTAGAGATTCTTCATTCGGATGAGCCGGATAGTCATGAACTACTGACTTGTTCAGTAGATCATGTGATGGTGTAGCTCCTTCTTGAAGAGGTGGAAGCGTGGTATTATCCTGAAGATCACACCCTGCTTTGATTTTCCCCGCATAATTATCACGGTCTTCCGTACTGTACATTGTAGATGAAATTTCCATTCCTTCTTGCTGTGAATTTGCAAACGAAAATCTTTTCTCATTTTCAATATCTGTTTTCAAGTCTGTACTATGAACTAACACTAAACTCGATATTCTATCTTCCTTAACATTGATTTTCGATTCGCGCACTGACACTTCAGATATGACTGTACTTGACGTATTACCTTCAAGATCAGTTCCTACACCATCACGAGAACACTCATTGGAACTTATCTCTTTGAATTTTTTCAAGTTTCTTCTTGACGTACTGCCAACATCTCCTTGTTCTGGATCAGTCGCCATACCGTCTCGAGAACATTCACTAGAACTTGCCTCTTTGAACTTTTTGACTCTTTTCCTAGTTTGTCCGAAAGAGTACCGTAATCCCTTAAATGGTTTATATTTCCGTTTGCCTGTTTTTGTGAATCCTGCTGAACCTACTAACATTGGTTTCACTTGTTGAAAACACTTCGCATTCTGCAGCAGCTGCTGCTGTTGTAAATGGAGAGACTTTTGCGGAGAAGAAGAGAGTTGGGTTCTAGATTTCGTATCATCAGGCTTTCGAACACTAAATGATTTTTCCTTCCGTGCTATGGCAGTCTGGAGGATTGATTCTGTCGAGCGACGTCTTGCAGGTCTTTGGGTTCTCCCTGATATTATTGGCTTGTTTCTGTTGCTTTCCTCTGTACTACGTTTTCTCGTCCGTTTGAGTTCAAATCTTCTGGTCCTCTTGAGGATGTGTACAGTTGAGGATTGTTTAGGTTTCCTCGTCCTTACGGTCTGAACTTTTTGAGCACTTTCTGAGCCACTGACACCAACTGGGGCCTCATTTTCACTACTTTTGTCTACTTTATTCCCTTTCTCATTTGTCTCTTCAGACGAAACAAGATTATCATCAGCATTTACAGTACTCACTTCATTTCTGTCCTCTACCTCTTCTGCAGCGTTTTCTTTTAAAGGTTCAGAATCCTGGTCCTTTTCACAGCTCACATCCTTGACTTGTGTCTCCTCTGATCTTATCTCGCTCACGTCAAGTATAACCACTTGTTCAACAGCTGTCTCTGCGTCCTGGAATTCTGAAGCTTCTATTATCTCCTCCTCTACTTGGTTCTCCGTAGCAACATCAATTTCTGCAACTTCATTTTTATCGCTCGTATCAACGACTGGAGTAGCAACATCCTCAACCACAACCTTTTCCGTCTCTTTATCTAACTCTCCCGTTGTAACTGGTTTTCTTCTGCGACCGCTCATTAATTTACTAATTCTACCTCTCAACCGCTTCCTTCTTCCAGGCCCAAATCTCTTCGGTTTCGGTACAACTTCTGATGTTTTCTCTTCATTTATTACTTCCGATTGATTATTACCAGATACTTCGGGAACTATCTGCTCCTCGACACTTTCATTTTCCTTCGGTTTTTCCCGTTCATCATCAGCGTCACCATTGATCTTTACCGCGTCCTGTACATCAACATTTTCTCCAACCGACGCTAATCGATCGTTTTGCGTGTCTGAATGCTCTACAGAGCTTATTGTTTCACTAGAATTAGCTTGAAGGTTTCCACTCTTTGCAACTTTACCTGGCACATCAGAACTATCACAAGATGCTGGTAGATCACTGTTAGAAACTTGACTATCAACCTGAGGTGGGTTTTCACTATTGCCTAAAGACGACGTACAATCCGAACTAATCTGATTGGATGACGGTGAATGTGGCGGATCACTATTAACTAAGCTTGTTTCTAAACTGGAATTGCATACATTTTTCGCGAGATCAACGCTTGCAGTTTCTGAATCTTCAAGTTTTTTATTCGATCCTGCAGAAGAATCCACCTTTTTGTTTGAAGATACTGATGAATTTTCTTTTACATGTGGACTATCGATGCCCTTAGCAGACCGACTGGACCTTCTTCCCTTTTCATTCTCAACATTAGGTACCAGAGAAGCAGTCTTCAACGTTCGGTTAAATTCGCTCTTCATTTCGCCTAATATTTTCTCGATATCTCGTTTACCTACAGCTTTACCTTTTTCCTCTTTCTTATCTAGGCCGCTATCCGAACTCATTCTTGATGAAGTAACTTTTGGTCGTGCAGATTCCTTCTCTGCCTCAACTGGAGCCTGGAATTCTACAGAATTTTCTGCAGCTACAGAGAAGTTATCATTAACTCCAAACATGAAACCCCAGACCTTCTTGAAAACGTTCCGCATTTCTTCCTATCGAATCATAGCCCTCTATATCTTGCCTCTTCTCAGTACAAATAAGCATGGCTTTCAATTGGCAACTCACTTAAATAAATTATTCAATAAATAAGTGGCAGTGTGTTTGAATGTGTTAGTCGCTGCGTGATATCTGGAAAGAAGAAGAAAGAAAAAACATTAGTACGCAGAAGAACATTACATATATACATTTTAATAGCCACCAAATTACATTTCGACTCCATTTAAACAAAAACCATTCCAACATTACTCAATCCTGGTACATAATTAAGTATATGTCAGTAAAAAAAAAATATGGGTAGGTACTTGCTTCAATTTCTCACCTTAATCTTTATTGTCTATCTTATCCTTGAATTCTTCATGTAAATACCACTACTGTCTCGCAAGTCCGGCCAATCCTTGCACGAAGGGTTGCCAAATTAACGAAACTGTCGGATTATTGAGTGTCTGAAATTTATTTGAATATGTACTAACGTACTTCATGAAACACACACATTAACGTAGAAAAAAACTTAGTCCTTGAGTTTGTACACACAGTATCACTCACGGTGAAACATGTCTCGAAACTTTAATTGAAGCAATGAAGATCCTCGCCGGCGGTATATTTTAGCACGCCACCTCTTTACTAGCATTGCATCGGTATTGGATGTATCTGGTTCTTAGAAACGTCCTGTACTATAATTGAATCCAAAATTTGAAGTGTGACACATTGTGGACGTTGTAAATTTCGCTGACGTTACGCGGTTATAAGTTTCAAACAAAATCGTTGACACACTGTTGTTGGCAGTTAAGTTATTAGCTGTAGCACAGCTCTGCCGGATTACTGAGGACCGGACTAGCGAGAGTATTATGTTCTTTAACCCGATGAAGCCTCGCGAAAAAAAAAAAAAAAGAAGGGAAACATTGTTATTGTGATAAGAAGATTCCACAAGAAGCTGCTGAACATAAGTTTTTACATGACATTCTTTTTTTTTTTTTTTTTTTCGAAATACCGTATTGGTGTGATTCTAAGACACTCTCAAATGAAAGACGAGCCTCCATTTTTATTCGCGAAGATAGAAAATAATGTACTACATTAATATCTATTTAGAGATGGTGAAAACATAGAATATAAAAGAAATTACCTTACTGAGAGGCATCCCACTTAAGTTCTCTGCCCAAGGAGTAATGTCAAGGTCAAAGTTTAGAACTCATATTAAAATAAAACGGTTTTCTTATTGTTTCAGCTTAAAATAAACGGGGCAGGACGTTTGGGCGCGAGACCGTGTCATAGCATGTTTAAAGTAAAAGAATGTTTCCTGTCTCATTTATTCATCTGAATAAAAATAATATTCTTTCATCTTTTAAAATTTGTATTTGCTGCAACATCCCGTCTAACTAAACGTTGTGAAAGACGAGGATGCAAAGAAACCTTTGATTGGCTCTCCAGGACTCATCAGAACATGTTGCTCACGATAAGGGGCCAATCAAAACACTTCATCTGTTTTGTTTAATTTTCGACACTTTAAATGAGGCACGCTATATATTTGGGTCGACAAGCTTGCAGACTGAAGTATTTTGAGGTAGTAACAAAATACCTGACAATTTCCGCGTATTTGCTGTTATTTAACAGTTTACGAGACATTATTTGTTGTGTTTACATAAAGTCCTTGCGTTTTGTTATTTAACTGCTTTGGTAAATTGTTTATTGCATATTCGAATCCTGCTGTCAGCCATACTAAGAGGTATCATAGGGGCATTTGGTATGTAAGGCTCTTCTTTTCGGGTCACCCTATTGTTATTTGTTGTCCGTTGCAGCTATAAATTTGGCTATACAGTTTATTCTAGGTAGTGTGCCTGTATACCAAGGTCCATTAAAATCGAGCTCCCTCTGTTCGTGAGTACTTCTAGTTAGAAAGCATTTTTGTGCTGTGCGTCAATTTCTGGACAAATTCTTATGTGGCAAAGCAACGCTTTTGATCGGTTGAAAAAAAGGCATGCAATAATGATGTTTGTTCGTAGAAATTTCTAGGAGGCTCGTCGAATTACGATTAACGCCAGACCTCGAAGGCATCGTCGGACTGTGGAAAGTGGATCATTAAGTGTCTCTGGAGTACTGCTTGAGTTCTTTCTTCACTGTGTTCACCCCCAACTTTTTTCGATTTTTGAAAACTGTGGAAACTGGAAATGCAATACCACAATTTCGGAAAATGGACAGGATAAAAGTTCAGGAACTTTGTAAACTGAAGTGACAAGTGTGTGTACAGAACTTATTTTAGCTCAGACTTTTAACTGCTCAACCTATAACATCATACTTAGTGGGCAGTCAAATATCCTGGCCAAAGCCAGTTCTTTACAAGTCTGATCACTTCAGATTATAGAGTCTTTGAACTTATATCTGCTGACTTCCCAAAATTGAAATACTGTCCTGCAACTTTCCACAATAAATTAATACTCAAGTGTTTTTGTTGAAACGCCAGTTTACGCATTCCTTTGAAAATCAAACCACAGGTAATTTGTCATTTGAGCAAAAGCCAGTTGCGTAAAAAACCGCCTTAAGAAACGTTCGGTGTGCTTAAATTTAAAATGGATTGTGTCAGGTTCACAGACGTCCACATTTGTTTACCTGGTTTACTTGGTAAATATGGTATTTCAAAAAATTGACTCGCACTGTTATTCCTTGGTATCAAACATACTGCCTTATAAACATCTCACGCTCGAAACTGCGTTAGGAATTTAAACTTCCATGGTTTGAGTTAGTATGCTGCGGTAGTCTCACTAAAACTCATGAATACATATTTTATAAGTTGTACTGTTATTCCTTTAATAATACCTGCTGCCATACAAATACTTCTCGCGCCCAAACGTCACGTACCCAAAATAAACGCACCAGTATTTAAATTCGATAGGAGGAAATGAAATCCGAAGCGCTTTCTTGCTGACATTGAAACATCATATTTTCCTTATGTTTTGGGATAAAAACTTGTGGTTTGAATTTCGGTGCGGCAAACTCAAGTCTAACAAGGGAAGTCAGGGAACTGGTACGCGGGGACCTGCATGTGTTATATATCGTTGGAAAGGTCACACCGAGTACACGTTACATGTGAAATATCTCGCTTGAATGGGGCCTGTATAGGGCGTGGCGATCATATGAAGATCCGAACAATGCATGCCCGAAACACCAGAAAAGTGGGCAAAATAGGACGCTGTGTTTCAATGCGGATGAGACTTGGTATATACAGATTTAAAAGGTGGCTGAGTACGAATCTGACATCACATTTGTAAAATTCAAAATGGCAGATCCAATATGGCGGACAAAATGCAAAAAACTGCTATGGATCGGAAAGCGGGTAGGTAGAGGTTTTCGTGGCGTGACGAAATTGTAAAATGGAATATGACGGACAAAATATGTACATAACGGACATATTTGATTATTACACATGTAGTAAAAAATACGTACAGTACATGAGGGGGCAAGTAGGGGCAGCTGATTCGTGATAATAAAGAGGGAGTTTGTTGTAGTATACAGCAGAGCTTTCAGCTAGAAAATGATGTTTGTCCATGTATAGTGGTGTTTAGAACCCCAATGCAATGGCAGTGAAAAAGTGCGCGTTTTAGATTATACAATGCGTTATGCTTCCACAGCTGTCTGTCTGGTATCACATGATGCCGTTTACACTTTGACCACCCCACCCCACCCTGGTATGCACTGCTGTGCGTTACATGCGTGTAAGAGGATGAGGGAAAGAGTGTATAATGACTAATGATAATGGTAGAGGTAAACGATACAGGTGTAACCTCTACCCACCCGCTTTCCGACCCATAGCAGTTTTTTTGCGTTTTGTCCGCCATTTTGAATTTTACAATTTAGGTACCCGATTGATAATTAGCGACATCGAATATCTCTATCTACTCAATTTCAGATCCATAGCTTTTTTTTTTTTTGTAATTTGTGTCCGCCATGTTGAATATTACAAATGTGATGTCAGATTCGTACTCAGTCACCTTTTAAATCTGTATATACCAACTCTCATACACACTGAAACACAGCTTCCTATTTTGTCCACTTTTCTGGTGTTTCGGGGCATGCATTGTTCGGATCTTCAAATGGTCACCACGCCCTATACAGGCCCCATTCAAGCGAGATATTTCACATGTAACGTGTACTCGGTGTGACCTTTCCAACGACATATAACACATGCAGATCCATGCGTACCACTTCCCCGACTTCGTAAGACGCAACCTAGCGAAAAAATCGAAAGAAAAGTGCGACTTAGAATCGCGTAAATACGGTAATTAAAAAAGCTTTCGGGACATGTTGACAAAAACCGTTTTTATTTTTCACTTGATCTAATCCCTGTCACTCAGGTGAGTTAAAAAACTTACAATGGAACTACCACAGATAGAAGTCACAGGAAGGTTAAATGAGATGTCGAGGATCGAGAAGAAACGGGAACACATGGACAACGGAATAGAAGGCTTGTAAAGAAGCACACATGACAGCGGCATTCATGTGTGCTCTATACATCTACTGTTCCTGGTAAACCAAAGCCTTAAGAGGTTTTTCTTTTTAGTAAGGGACTGTGTCAAAAACAATCAATAGGTCCTATGTGATCGTTTAGTTGAAGTTGTACTGTTCAGTTGTAACCATGGCGTATACACCGAATGAAGAATGTTGAACGTTGTTTGGATCACTTAAAATATTGTGCCACCTTGGAAGATTTCGGTTAAAGTTTACAAGTGAACAGTGCAATTCAGTAATGTACTTAAGTTCGCCCAAGACCTATGGATTCTTTTTAGCAGACTCCTATTGAAAAAGTTCTTTCATATATGAACTTTACATGTAGCCAAGTTAACTAACAAGTCCACCATACACGTCTTTAAGTTCTCCATGAGCTTCGGCCTGTCTTTAACCTTCCTGAGACTGCTACCTATGTTAGTTTTAATGCATTTGCCTGGTGTGACTGAGGAGAAACCCCCTGGAAAAACTTCAGTCAGGATGGTCGGTCGCTAGGATAGAACCCACGACCTCCCGAATGCTACGCCAACGCTCTACCACTGAGCTACATGATGCTGATATGTGTGATAATGATAATAATGATTAAGCGTCTGCGTCGTTTTGAGCCTCAATATATCAACGCCTAATTAAACTAGAAAGGCGATCTAGGTGTCTGCGTGTTCGTGAAGGATAAAGCTTTCAGGTCAAGCCATTACATGCATGTCGGGCGTTCTACGGAGGAGAAAGAAGCTTGAGGTTTTCCTATTTTCCCTCCCCCTTATTTTCTGGGTTGTACATCTTCCCCGAAGTGACGCAGAAGCATAATTCTGAAATAGTAAAGAAAGAATGTAATTACTGATGCAGGGTTCCCACTCATTTACCAAGATCAAATTCCCTGACTTTTCCAGGTCACTACTCAGAAATTTCCAGGTACCCCATTTTGTATGTATATCATAATTCCATGGGAAAATAATAATACATCAAAATATTTCACTGTATTCTTTTCTTAAATTGCTTCATGGTTGGCCCATCAGCCTCCAAGTAATTTCAAAAACGATCTAACATTAAATGCCTGCTGTAGCTAAATGAACTTCAAACAATAAGCTATCAAATTCCCTGACTTTTCCAGGTTTTCAGACATTTTAGTGAAATTCCCTGACTTTTCCAGGTGAGTGGGAACCCTGCGATGTTATAATTTTTGTCAGCGTACCCTTACTAGGTCAGCAAAGGGACCGAGGGGGTGGGGGAAATTTGGCCTTAGCGCCATTTTTGCCAGCGAAATAAAAAAATTGCCAGCTTTAACTTTTCTTTTCCTCTTTTTTATGCTACATATTGGGCTCGATGGGCATATATGCTACCTCGCTAGAATCTGTGTACCATAAACTTTCCAACGAGGTTTAAACTCATATCGCTATCATGATTAGAACTATGACCAAAGCTGTAAACTTCAAAGTAAAATACCCCATTCAAACCCTAACATATAGAGTATTGCGCAAGTACTGTCATAGGTTATTTTTCTTTTCTCGACCTGTACTGCACCGATGCTTCTGATCTTTTTAATTTGTTTGACACTAATGCCTAAGGTATACGTTGGCTGATCTTTGTCGGCGTACGATAATTGCAAGTGTCACCACGATTTCTGAAACTTTTTTTTTCGCCTTTCCTCCCTACGGGTTGCACACGATGAGCACACCTCGTTGGAATGTATGATCCATGGAATTTTCAACGAGTTATGATCAAGGTATGATAATTAGGACCGGAAAAAAACAACTACGATTTTCGTAAAATCCCTAGTGGGAGTCTAACGAAACAAAATTACCCCCCCCCCTCCAAAAAAAAAACAGATACCTGAGAAATCATTCCCTCACAGAATGATTAATAAGAATATAGATTGATACAAAACTCCAGAAAGTCACGGAATTCTGAAAGTATTTTGGAAATTGAGATATCAGACTCCACACTCCTTACGTTCTCTCTGCATGAATCTTCATTTCGAAAGTATCCATAAGATCTTTTCCCCTGTGAATTCCGACTTACATTACACCCGATTCTAATTTATCCTGGGCATAATATGTGCATGCGTTCAGTCTGACTGCCGCAAATAAACCTAACAAAGACTGAAATACAAAAATTAAGTATCCTATTTCCAATTCAATTTATCTAACATAGAATATAAAAATAAATGCTCGCAAGATACATTTTGTACAGGAGAAATGAATTTCATTTTTATGCTAATTGAAAACTGTGAGCTTCATCAGATTTGATAACTTTTGCAGATCAATACATAGTCAGTCCCACAATCTCCTTGCAAGACATGGGTAACTACACATTTGTGAAAGTGATTAAAAAGGAAGACGTGCGGACACTCTCCCGATTTTGCACGGCGTGGGACGACGCAACGGCAGAGAAAGGAAACTTGAGCGCTGCTCTCGTTTTGGCCGGGATTCTTGACTAGAACGTAATGTTATCTTATAGCTATTCGTGGCTTCTGGAGTTTAAAGAAAACGTGAAAGTGGTCTACACTTTATTTCAAACGTATTGATACACTTTATTTTCCATCAGTATAGTGTAGTGTGTGCGTTTTAAACATTTTTGTGTAGTTCAATTTTGGTGCTTCGTTTGCCTTTACTGTTTCATTGCGTTCCTGTGGTTTCTCCAACAATGCCGACGTGTTTTGTGCCAGGCTGCAGATCGGGTTACGACCGACACTCTTACGATAAGAAGCATTTTTTTTTCTTCCTCCTGGGAACATAAATGTGTTTCTCAAGTGGGGAAAAAGCTTTTCCACGAAAAGACAAAAAAAATTAGCATCAACCTCTCGTGTTTGTGACATCTATTTCTTCGAAGTTTCTTATCAAATACGATAAATTTGTAATAAACGGAGATAAAGTTAATTTTTCTCGTAAAAATTGGCGTCTGAAACCTAACTCGGTCCCTCATATTTTCCCTAACTACGAAAGTACTTTAACAAAGAGATTTAAAAGAGGAAATCCCCTACGAAAAGAACTTCTACCCATTACCACTCATAGTAATGTAGATTTGTAGGAATTAGTACTAAATATGTTTCTAAATTGGATAGTTTTGGAAAACCTCTAAATTCTAAAAACTATTGCGATGATGTCAAACAAAAAGTATTGTTATTAAGAAAGTAAAAAAAACTTAATCGAAATGTTATTAGGCTTAAGAATAAATTAAGTGTGTCTAATTCAAAATTAGCGCTTGTAGAAAGAAGGCTTTTAAAGGAGAAAGAAAGTGCTCGTCCGATTAAATATCTCAGCAGAAAACAAAAATTGGTTCTTGATGTGATGCTACAGAAGGAACAACGCAAAAATGGTAAAGGAATGAGGTTTAACAATGATATCTTGTTAGAGAGTGTACTCTTGAAAATAAAATCTCCAAAGGGTTTCAGGCATTGCCAAAAGCATGGCTTACTCCCACTTCCCTCAGAAGTCTTCTTCAGGGAATGAAATGCACTTACGGAGTAAACAAACAAGCATTTGCTGCTTTGAGTGAAAATTTCCGAGACGAAACAGAAAACAAGAGATTGGGAATAGTTAGATTTGACGAAGTCAAACTGAGAGAAGAATTGGCGTTTAATAATACATCATTAAAAGTAGATAGTTATGTCGATTTTGGTGACATGACGCCAGAACACCAGAAAAACAGTTTGGCAAATCATGCATTGGTTTTTATGTTTGTGCCAATCTTACACCGGTGGATTCAACCCATAGCCATTTATGCAAACAGAAATGCTACACCTGGGGAGCTACTAGTAAAAATTTTGTTACAAATTATTATCAACTTGGAACAAGCTGGTGCAAGAATAATAGGATTCACATCAGATGGTAGTCAGTCAAACAAAAAAGTGTGGCAAATTTTGAGCTGTAAATAGTTCCGTTCCTCACCCTGTTGATGAAAGTAGACGACTTTAGGCTTTTTTGGATGCTGTGCATATTATTAAGTGCGTAACGAACAACTTTCACGACAAAGTAGAATTACTCTTCGAAAATAGGAATATTGATTTCAAATATTATAGACG
The DNA here is from genome assembly GCA_022664845.1 of Lepisma saccharinum. Taxonomy (NCBI): domain Eukaryota; kingdom Metazoa; phylum Arthropoda; class Insecta; order Zygentoma; family Lepismatidae; genus Lepisma; species Lepisma saccharinum. Next base: position 30,770 of record JAGDQP010002899.1, read on the forward strand.
AGTGTTTGCTTTGGATACTTCCACGGAATTCACCAACCTTCGAGTCTGTCCAAAATTGACCTCAGCGCACACTGATCCTAAACCATTTCAGAAAATGAATGTTCGTCTCGCCTTTCAAATGTTCAGCAGAAGTGTTGCGAAAGGTATTGCTTTTTTTTTTTAGATCTATAACATGGACGGTTTTCAGGGAAGTGAAGGGACTGAATATTTTATTGAAACCATGAATAATCTAGCCGATGCTCTGAATTCCAAAACCCCAGCCTCATCTCTTTTCAAAGGTTCAGCACACCACAGAACACTTCTTAATATGGAAAAAATACTCACGTCATCTGAAAATAATTTCGCATCCGATAGAACTCTAGAATAGCTGAGAGTTACAATCAGGAGCATCCCTGAGATTTCAGAATATTTGTGGGCAAGAGGGTTCAGGTATGTCCTCACAGCTAAATTTAATCACGACCCATTAGAGCGACATCTCGGCATTTTGCGACGACCAGCCTTCGACTGTTGACTTTCTGCATTTACATATGCTGCAATATCTATACATTCTTGTTAGAAATATTCTGTCGGCAAGTGCTAATATTGAACACAATGAGGAGGTACCTTTACCACCATTCGTTTGTGGGGGGACATATTTTATGACTGCTTGGAGACAATTGTTGTTCGGTCAACGGGACCCGGCTGCAGCCTTGCGCAAACAATGGATCTACTGCCCAAACTAGTATACCATTACATCAAGTGTCGTTTTTCCTTCCGTACGAAGGAAATGAGGAAGGAGTTAAACGATGGAAAACACGTCAAATCAAGCAGGAAATTATCAAAGGTCTCCAATTCCTAAAAGGTAGGAAATTTCTCCTCTGTTATTTATTTATTTACATAATGCAGATTGTACGCATTTGAAGAAATTTTTTTTACAACAACTGGAGCCCAAAAGCGTTTTAAAACTTTCAAAAGATATTTAAGTTCTTTTTAAACGAAGTGCTTTTTTTGGCATAGCGAATGGAAGAAGTTAGTTTTTAAGTGAATAATAAATGACAAGAAATGTGTACTTTTGGCAAAACGTATCTTTCCATGTTAGGAATTGTTGACTATTTATTTAGTCTTTTAGTGATATTGAGGAGAAAGAGCAGAAAGCAATAAAAATAATAATTAATTGACTGTAGTTACCATTTACCAACACAGCTTTATTGCGAGGATCCGTCCAAAGCGCGTGCAGCGCCTCTACGCGGAGGCGCTCAGAAACTAAGTCGTGTGTCCACACTTCTTCCTTCATACTGGCTACGCATTTATTAAAATAAGTCATAGTTTGTTATACAACCACCATAATGCCGTGATTTTCACCGCAAAATCTTCTTGCTATCCAGCCGGGAGCATAGGCTTCGTGACCCCTTCTTACGTTTTGTACATAATCCGAGCACCCAGTATTTGGAAGCGTTATTATTCTACCAATACAGAAATTCGCATAAAACAGCAATAATAAATTTGATAACTATTTTGTAAATTTTCGATTTGATGTCCCCTTATTATTTGCGATGAATATTTTGAAATACAAGGGTTATATTACCGTTAGGCTCACCTGATTTATACGATTAGTTATTTACTTAGCTTGGACCAGGTGTTTGTCAACTAGATCTTCCACAAGTTGACATACAGTTTTATTTAACAATCCGCTATAGTAGGCTTAACAAAGGTTACACAAGGACCCCTATAATCCGACGGCTTCTCTTTAGTGCGTTCGTACAGTATGCATACTGTGCAAGATTCAGACAGAAAAATCTTTAATCAATCCATACCCTCTATTTAACTCTTTTTTTTTTACATGGGCCAGTCTAGTAACTTTGGACTGCGACCCGTCACGATTCGCCTTTAGCTGTTAAAATCCACACCCATGCCGGGACTTGAATCCAGGACCTTCGAGCCGATGGCCTACCGCCGCAGACCGCTCGGCCGGCATCAATCCATGCCGTAACAAAATCAAAATTCCATGAAAAAATCAAAAGTTAATAGACAAGTATCATATATGTCTTCAATGTAGGTGGTTAATGTGTATTGTGACGCTGGAGGGACGTGATCAGCTACTCTGAGGGCTAGAGGAAAAGAAATTAGGAACCCATATAATTTTGTCAATAATATGGCCTTGTTATTTATGGAGATTTCCATTGGTTATGGATAAAGTATCGTTTTAGTCAGCCAACCATTGTGCCATATCTATACTCCATTCATTTCCTTCGAAGGAAATCATCACATACGGTACACTTCTATCTGTAGAGGAATACTAATGGCGTCAATCCGTGTTAAGATGGGTCATGTTGAACTTTTAATATTATTATACGCAATGCACATGACACTTTACACTTCCACAGCTTGAAAACATTTTTCATTGAGTTTCAACACTGGTATACATTGCAAAGTTATTTTAAATTATGCTTCTCTTGTAAATTTTTCATTTCGGGCTGAGTTCAACTAGCCTTTACCTTAGGTTACTTTCTAGTTTTTGTGCTTACCCTAAATTCGCTTCACGTTTGCTCCATGACCTTGTTAATCACTTTATCGCAGTTATACTCAACTTTTACACGTAATTTCATTTTTTTTTTTTTCCGTTTCATAGTTTCAATTTCAATACACTGCGTTAGCTGACGTTAGATTGGAATAAGTAGCTATGAAGTTAAAGTACAAGGGACATAAGTGCTTACAATGAAGCAGCTCCTTGCATTTCTTAAAACAGCATAGTTAATTGAAAACAAATTATTTTGGTTATCTTAAATCATATCTACTGTTAGGTTAGATACGGTCAGATCATTATGACATTCCGGCGGGAAGGGTGTAGAGAACTGGTCCATCCTATGCTATCGCATTAAACGAACGTTTTGTTTTCCTATGAACAAGGGCGTGGAAGGGAATAAATAGTATTTTTTATTAGTAACTTTGTTTACTATTTCTAACTAAAACTAACCTAACGTAATTTCCTTTTACGTATTAAACACGTAGGAACATTTATTCCACTCCAAAACAGAACAGTATCCGTCCTTTAAGGTACACAAACCAGTCAGAAAACGCACGTAGGCCTATTTGTAATTATACATGAACTAAAATCATCTTTCATTACACACGTTAACATCTTACTGAACACTAGGATATATTTTTAAAAGAAAATTAGGCAATCAGACGTAGGAACAGCAATAGACATGGAGTATCAGCGTTAAGATCATTCACTCCTTACGCATTTCGAGTCATTATAGGGAAATAATTAATTGATAACTAAAGATGAAATCACCAATTATCATAATACGCTACTACAATATTCGAACTTCTCACCAAACATTTCAAATTCTAATCTTCAACCCTCTGGAGATTCCATCACCTTTATGCACTCAGTATCACACACAAGACGGATTTTCAAACGAAATCACGGTATAGTAAGGTTTCGGTTGAAATTTTGAATTGCTCTAATGCTCTTTGTAAAGAAGATGGTACCGCCAACAGCATCAGACTTTTTTGAAATGATTTAATTACCATTCCATTGATTTCCCGCACTCAATAAGCCTCCCGTTCAAGTTTAGCGTTTCTCCATCACACACAGACGCACCAAGTTCAACGACACCTATCATTGGCAGTTGCTGCATTCAAAATTATTATCTCTCACAAAAACCACATGAATATATAACTCCTAATCAGTCCAAATATAAATCTCTAAAACAAACACAACAATACAAACATTCGTACGCACCACACAACCAACTGCTGCAGTTCTTCACGCATGAACCGCCAGCAAGCAAGAGCCAAGCAACAGCTCTCCCACTGCGCTTGCATCCCACAGCATCAGTGCTTGTGCTTTTAGCCGGCAATCGTTTCTTTTTGACAATACCTGCAGAAAAAGCTCACTATTTTTATTAACATACCTTCCACCTCATGCCATCTCTTTTTTAAAATTGAACGTGTTCACTAAGATCAGTCCATACCGTTAATTTGAAAAGATAATCTCAACACTTAATGTACATAACGATATTATGTCACTTACCGCCATATTGGATGGATACTTTTTTGTGCTTTGCATCGCAGATCGCATCGCGTGATTGACCCAACTTTAAGTTAAAGGTGGCAAATATCTTGCTTCTGTTGGGTATCAACAACGCCAGTCTTAACAGGGAAGTCCTCTGGCTCCCACAAAAATAAAACGTAGATAGAAACCCCATTACGTATAACTTTGTTGATGACTTTATATATTGAATAAATTGAACAACTATATTTTCGGACTAAAGTATTATTGACACGATAACATAGCACACCATTGATTTGGCTCTCAACTTTTCGTTGAATAGGGAAATAAATAGAAATTGAATGTTTTTATGACCTTTAGGCATCTCAGGCTCGGGCCAAGATAGGGTGGGGAGAGGATGTTGGAAGAACAGCCAGGGCCTAGTCTGTAGGTACCATCCCGGCAGTATTGCAATTAGTTCTCGTGGCGAAGGATCTGGAGTTGCAAGCTCTACTCAAGTCAGTAATTCTGAAGATTTTTCAATGGTTTGACATGAATGAAACCTAGAATTCCCCATCCGGGAGAATATAATCTTTTAACTGAACTGATTGTAGACAATAAGCATTAGTACAGAAATTATAAACGAGTTTATCTCGAGCAAAAATGTTATCGTTGTTATATAGGGAAGAAGAACAATTAATTTGCATCGTTTAATTTCATTGGCACACGAAATTAAACGATACACACAGTATTTCATCCACCTCCAGGGCCGGATTTACCACTAGGCTTACAGGGCCCGGGCCTAGAGGCGCAACTTTCACAGGGGCGCACTTCACAAGGAGAAATTAGAAATCGCTGTTTAAAACGCGAGACGAAAAGAAATATCTAGTCAAGGCCAAAATATTAGTATAAAAACACTAAGGCCAAAAACATGTGTGGTTCTAAAAAGTAAATGAGAACAAGAAGGGACTCATTGAATGTTTCTATCAACTGTTCGTATACGCGGATTATGTAGGGTTAATATAGAGCGATATGTAGATGCACTACAAAGTAACAACATGTAGTAGAAGCTTGCGATGAGATAGATCTACAGACGAAAGAAGAAAAATAAAATACATGATAAGAATCTCGAACACAGAGGATGAAGGAGATAGAGATATAATAATTAAGAATGAGATTATATAGAAAATAATAAATTTAAATACTTGTAAGCATACATACCAAGCAAGAACGAGATTACCTAAGAAATAAAAAGTGGGCAATTCATGTTTCTACTTACTGTCAGTCCAGAAACTCCTAACCTCGCGATCAAGAAAGGTGAAGTTGAAAACATAGTTGTTGTTGTTTTTTTTTCTAATATTTATGGTTGAGAGAGTTGAAGTTGAACCTGACAGTTGAACATACATTGCGTGTCATTTGAAAATAAGGTCCTGAGAAGGATATACGGCCTAAAGGAGAACGAGATAACCTGAGAATGGAGGAGACAGCATAATGAAGAATTCCACGGATTGTACGATTCACCACGACGACTAAGGTGGCCAGGTCATGTAGCTCGAATGGGAATTGAATTTGAACTTTATTTATGACCTTCAGGTATCTAAGGCTCAGAGGGGATAGGATTCGGGGAGATGTTGGCCAGGGCCTATGTGGAAGATGCCATTGCGGCATTTGCCTGGTGTGACTGAGGGGAAACCTCAGTCAGGATGGTTGGCTGCTGGACCCCAGTACCTCCCGAATGCTACGCCAACGCTCTACCCAGAGCTACGGCGGTTTGGTAACTCGAATTCGGGAAAATTATTATATTCCATCGTAGTTGGTAAGCCGGAGGGAAAGAGGTCGTTAGGTAAACCGAGACCTTTTGTTGAAGCGACAATTTTAGAAGATATCTTCGAAAGTTACACGTTCCTGGTGAAAAGAGACTTGATGTTGCGAAAGTTACACGTTCCAGTGGCGAACATTTGTTACTGCAGCGATGAACTTGCGAGTTCTATAAGCCATAGTTATTTTCTTAGTTCGACATTTATATCACGGATTTTTAGGTACATTTCGAAGAAAAATCTACCTATTGACATCGGTACCATGTCATTTATATATTTACACGCTAGCGACCATAATTTTGAAGATATTTGAACCAAATTTTATTATGTTATTTCTAGGCTAAATAGGTCGGCTAAGTTCGTTAATGAGCGAAATCGAGCCAAGGGGTAGTTGGGGAAGGGGGTTGAAATTTTGATAAAATATATATCAGCCCCTATGGAGTTTATAGGGAAACTTTGTCTGCATAAATTCCTAAGAAGTTTACGGTGACACCAAAGATTCCGAGATTGTGGGGGGTACGAGTGAGGGTGGCGGGTGGAAATTCGAAATTTTTAAAACCATCTCTTGTGGGGAAACGTTGAAAAGAATCTATAAATCAATAACTAGTTTCTTGATCGCGCTCATATTTTGTTAGGTGTATATAAGGTGGCGGGCTTTATTGGGCCTGTTAATTTCAATTGGAATATCCCTGCATTCAGTTCTAATAACAAAAAGTTTGCACGGGAATTAGTTAACCTATTAGGGTAATTAGTTACCGTATTTATAATTTTATAATGAAAATAAAATGATAAAAGTTACTTAAAGTGTTTTTATTCTGGACTTACCCCAATAAATTCAATCAAAAACACTTCGAAATCTACCTCAGCCTGTAGGCCTGCCGAAAGGAATTTTTATAATTTACATTAATATTTGTTCACTCACTAATTTTGCTCACTAATCCATAAGAAAATGCAATAGTTATATTTGCCGTTTCTAACACTGCTTCTATCTATTTATATGCACTGTCACTGTAGAACGCAAAACACTCTCAGCGGTGACAGTGTTTTTCTGTCCCACTGATCCCAGAACTTTTGTCAGTTTGTAAAAATGGCTATATCGATAAGTATCTCGGGGAGGGCAACCGCTCCCACCGCCTACCCCTCTGGGTACTTGCCTGATCCAAAGATGGCTAAAGACCTTAAAAATCCAAAAACTTCTTTTATGACAGTGGAAACAAGCCTTCTTTTTCTTCCTAACTTGATCTTATATCTTCAGGAGATAAAATGTTCCGGAGATGGTGTTTAAGAGGTACCAGTGTGTGTGTGAGTTTTCATATTTTTAACATCTGGACAAATGATAAACAGTAATGAAATTTTGGAAATAAAAGGGGCCCCAATAATGTATGTGAATGTGTATTCTGAGATTGTTGTTTATTTTAGCGGAAAAATTAGAATACTTATAATTGCGTAGGCGTATGACGTCATCAATTACGGGAATTCTAATTTCTCAGCTAAAATGTGAAATTATCCGGTAGTTCCTTTTATTTGTCATTTGCCCAGTATCTTCGAAAAAATAAAGACACGCGTAGGCCTCTTAACACCCAAAGATTTCATGCCATCATTTTATTATTAATAATATTATGGAACTGTAATTTGTGAATAACCACATTAGCAGAGCTAAATAATTATTCTCTGTTAATTATTATTATTATATGGCGATAAGACAGAGGAGAGTAATTTATCATAATTTGAAGGTGGGAAGTGGAAACGGACGGGAGGATCATGAGGGAGCGCTGGAAGTCTTGGGCCTAGGGCGCCTAAACTCATAAATCCGCCCCTGTCCACCTCCGTCACAAAATAAGGGAACATTTACCTGCATCCAGCATCAGTTTTATATTTGCAGACTAACCCTTCACAGGTCGCTGAGGATATGTCCCTCGCCAAGCCCGCTTCTGCGGTTATGGAAAGGGAAGGTGGCGGACAGGGACTTTGTCCATGTGTCATTCCGACATTCTCCTGGTGAAACTACGGGAAACTGGAAAACTTCAATCAGTATTAGCCGGCATCTGGTCTCGAATTTGCGTCCCTCTCCAGTGTCGATTCGAAGCCAGAAATTGAAATAGACCATGGGGTCTAGGTACTTTGTTTCCGTACTACAATCCTAATTCTTAATCAGCAGTAAAATATTTTTGAAGCATTTCGAAAATAATTCCTATATGAATTACCATACATAGATTGCTAGCTAGCTAGATATAGAGTTCTTATATATTAAATATCTTCGAATGTTATTGAATCATAGAGGCTATATAAAAATCGTGCTCAAATTCATAGGAATAAAATGGCCTGTATTTTCGATATATCCCTGTATGCTTCATGATTCAGGTTTTTTAAAATGCTTCGTTAATTAGACATGGAAATCACATTTAAAATCTTAAACTAATTTCTAAAAACTTTCGAAAGTATTTGTCTGCTGTGTGATTCATACAGGAAAGCATTGCAAAAATATGTCAAAATAAACCGACATCAGTCATGGCTAAATATAGTTTTTTTTTTTCGTTAAAATATGTTTTTGAAATATGTTCTTGAAATTTATTTTTGAAATTTGTTAAAATATATGTTCTTAACAAAAAATAGTCTCAAAGTATTTTAAGAGAATATTTTGGAAATATATCGTACATGATTCAGGGATAATTTGAAGAAGGGAGTCGGCAAGGAGGGGCAAGGGGGACTTGTCCCCCCCCCCCATGGATTTCAGATTTTACACCAAATACTATTCTATTTTCATATATTTGATGTATGTTTTTTATGCTTTTCACTGCATGCATTCCATAAGAAGCAATGTGGGATTATCTCGTTACATTTCCTCAACCATAATTATTTCAATCTATGTAATCACAAATACGCCAATTTATACCCACCAAAGAATGTGAAAACATCGAAAGTAAAAACACCAATGCTATTGTTGTACTATTATGTAAGTTTTATTTCTTGTGAACGTACTCTGTTTCATGGAGTTGAAGCAGTTCCTCTAGAAAGTCAATAAAATAGAAGTCTCTCTCTCGCGCGCGCTTTCACACACACACACACACGCGCGCGCATTTATATACAAAGTTTAAAAAGCACGACTAAGTCAATCGTAAGATACACATTCTTTAAAAATAATTTTATTTTTTAAAAATACCGAACGAATCAAGAAATACCGAAATTTTGAAAAGCAAATGATCTAACATTAACATTAATGAAATGAGCTATTTCATTTTGAAGCTAATTCTTTTAGCTGAGATATTTAAAGGTCACTAACTTAAGCCGGCATAGCCCAGGACTACAAATTTCTCATCAATAACAACTATTTTCAAATTATGGATTACTTCATTTGGATATTCTTAAGAATTATCCAACCTATTTTCTAAAATAGCATTGCTGATTGTGATTTGTCCATTATTTTTTACTAAATATATATATTTTATAATGAGCCTGATTACCAAGAGCTCTCGCAAAGCTAATTTGAATTTGAATTTTTGAAAGGCCTTTCGATAATTTTGGCTTAAGCCGATGGACGATGCTGGGAGAATACAGAACAGAAATTTTATTTAGCAAACCTTTTCTTTGATAGGAATCCTCGCACATAAATGATCTATTAATGTTTGCTAAAATATGCTATTTCTGTAATCTTCAACATCCAACACAAGATATGATCAAAGTGATATTACTTACCGTTTTAAATTTGCCTGAAATATTGAAAGTTCTCTGTGTCTGATAATGTTATGCCATCTCGCTTTTTGTGACTTCAAATTATCTAATAGTCATTGATCACACCACATTAATTTCTATTGTAATGAATAACGAGCTCAAAAATGCCAAAGATGTTGGATATGATAGTGTCCGGCGTTACTAAGAAGGCACTGTTAAAAAAAAAGTACTGTGTTCTTATTTCAGATTCCATTAAGTTAATCTGAAATTATGATGATTTCAATTTAATTTTATGTTTAAAATTACTTTGTATCGTTCAGGAAATTAGTAAGTTCTCCCGCCAGAAAATAGGAAGGAAATAAGGTTTCGGGGAAGTATTTATAGGTTCCTGGGAATTTCCACCTTTCCATAAATGGCGACTTTGGTACACTGCAAAAATTGATTGTGTTAATTAAACACTTTTCGGTGTCCCGAGGAGACCACCGCTTGTTGTGTCATTTCGGTGATTCAACACTATGATAGTACTAATATTGTGTTGAGTCAGCATTAAAAGCATCCATTGTGTTGAATAACCGAAATCAACAACATTTTGTCGTGTCTAAACACAAACAAGTGATGGTCGCCCTGGGACACCAAAAAGTGTTAACACAGCCATTCTTGCTGTGTACTTCCTTGCTTTGCCATTACAAACGATAGCGCTACTAGAAGGAGTTTTGAGAGGTAGGTGTTGTGCAACACCATATGTTTATTATATTATTTTGTGACAATTTAAATATTCGAATAAGTTTTACAATTAATTTAAGTGATTGGGTCAAAACGGTGCCTGTACGACGTACTGCAGAGTACAGCAAGAAAAAAAGCACTATACAAAATATATACAGGATGAGGCAGAATTAAGGAAAAACTTTTGAAATGTTATAATGACAGACCACAATAAGGCCCACCTTAATACTTTTGAATATTTCTCGAACAACAAAGCAGATAATATTGCAATTTTAACTGTGTTTAAAACTTTATTGTTTCTAGTACAATATATGTAAATCTTGAGAGCGCAGCTCAATTCCTTCATGATAAGAACACAAAAAGTAAAAATGCTTCCATTGGGCCTTATTTTATTAGGGTGACTACAATAAGGCCCAGTTCTTGCTTCTTGAGAATATTACTTTAATAAATTTACATATGATATAATTATACGTAAGACCTAATTCAAAACGAAAATCTTCAAATAAAATCTTAAGACTGATGATGAAAAATAAAAAATGTAGCTAAACTTGACATGAACAGTCTTCAATAACGCGAAGTAGGCCTATAAGCACTAAACAAATTGTTAAGAAAATGAAAATGTCTTTACTCAACTGTACTCTTCTAGAAATCGTCAAATATAAACTTAAGACTGATGATGAAAATTAACAACAACAAAAAATAACTCAACTTGACGTGAACAATCTTCAATAATGCGAAGAAGGCCCATAATCACTAAACAAATTGTTAAGAAAATGAAAATGTCTTCTAGAAAAAAGGTTTATACACATTTCTAATTAACTTCTAACTTCTTTTTTTTTTTAATGAACTTTTCATTACTCCAGCGAGGGAACACGAATACATCTTTATCGTCGGCCTGGTTATGGAATGTTGCCTGATTAGCTGATAGTTAGAAACTTCTCTTCCTCTACGCATGGCTACTGGTTCAAGTCCAGTGGGAGTCCCTTGTACGGGGTGTTTGGAAACCAATTTTGTCACACTATACACACATTTTATTTCGATTAGATATTAATTATATAAAATATCTACTGTGACATTAATTACTGTTACATTTTCAATTACTATGAAGCTACAATGCAGAAACGCAATAACATGGGCCTTAATGAGTGACGTTGCATTTCATGTTATTTTCTAATTGTACCTCCAAAACCCAGCAACAAAATGATTTTAATTAAACACGTTGTTAATACTGAAACTGTAGCCTAAATGACGTATAGTACCCAAACTAATTTCCTTCAAGCTCATGGAGAAAAAAATGGAACTTACGTTGATGCAAAAATAAGATGAATGGTTTTCCTGACTACACGAATATTACGACGCACCACACTGTCGCCATTAAGAGACTGATTCGGGAATGCTAAGTAGCAATCACACTAGTAGCCTTCAGCCTTCTACCTACTGCTGCCATCTATGCACGAGAGTTCATTATACTGGAGAAACTGACCCTGGGCCTTATTGTAGTCACTTACCTTACAATTTGATCAGTAATGAAAGATAACTTAAAAATTTTGTTTAATGCTATTTAGCCCAAATATGCTCAACGTTTTTTTTTTTTTTTTTTAAATACGTGCTCGAAGTATGCACCTCCCTTTTCCAAACACTTTCCAATTCGAACTGCGGGATTTCGTCCAGCTGCATTGAGAACATCGATCGATATGTTGATAACTATATCAGTTATCTGGTTCTTCAGTCCAGGGATACTCTGAGGCAGTCTAGTAGTGACAAAGAGTATGGCAAAGAGAAGTGACAAAGAGTATGAATCTATAAATGCTAAATAGAGAGGATTTACAATTCTTTAATTTACTTTAAAGTGTTTTTGTGTGTCCTTATACGATATAAGTGTCTTTTGTGATTTCTGTTTCGTAATGTAATTGTAATTTTTAGATTTTTAAAATTTTATAAATGTATTCAGAAAATGTTAGTGTTTTGTATTGCAATTGTTAATTTTTAGTTTTTTTTTTATTTATAAATATATCTAGAAAATTTTAATGTTTTGTATTATAATTGTCAATCTTTTCCTCTAGAATACTTTATAAATGTTTTTAGGGATTTTTAGTGTTTTGTATTATGATTGGAATTGTTAATTTTTAGATTTTTTTTAGATTTTTCCTTCTTAAAACTTTATAAAGGTATTTAGGAAATTTTAGAGTTTATAACTGTTAAAATTGTAAATCTATCACGAAACTGCAATGTACCATTTGTGATATTAGAAAAAGTGAAATCGAAAAATGGCTGAAGCTAGGATTCTTCTTAAAGCTGCATAAAAGCCGTGAACGAAATGTAGAGTCTAATAAAAATATTGTAAATAATAAAATTGAAAAATAGTTTGTATTACCTTGTTGTTCAGTGTAATTAACATATTTTCAACAAGTAGCCTGCAGTTAATTTAATTAAAATTGCTCATTGTATTTAATAAAATTATTTTATTGTTATAATGGTATTGAAAAGTATTTTGTAAATAACCACATTACCAGAGTTCAATAATTATTGTCTCGCTATTTTTATTAATGGCTAGAAGACAGAGGAGAGTCATTTGTCATCATGGGAGGGTAGAAAGGAGAAAAGGACGGAAGTGGTGAGGGAGGGGGGCTGGAAGTCTTGGTCCTAAGGCGCCTAGACATATCAATCCGGCCCGGCCCTGTATATGCCCCCTTTTTCATTAAAAAATCGGACAAGATTGAAGACGGAGGTCAAGGCTAACGTACGCTATAACTGATAGTACATTCCACCCAGTATTCATTAATGTGTATCTGTTTTCCATTCATTTAAGGGTTTTGCAAATAAACGTGTATTTCCGATTTAGACCACACTATAAGTGTCATACTTATTATTTTGAATCAAAATTTGGCTACTGCACCCGTCTTTATGTACGAAAGCACTTTCAGTCGTATTTTCTGGACGTTTCCTGGTCGAAATAGCCCTTTGAACCATCGATATGTTTACTTGTAAAAGATGGAATGACGTGCTCAATTCGTTTCTTTATATGAGAATTGAATTCCAGGGGTGAAAGTGGGATGTCCATTTTTTTTTTT